>VMDR010006444.1:0-45435 GCA_007922815.1 Macrotus californicus | reverse complement strand
TATTATCTGTGAGCACAGTAATGTGGAGGGACATACAGAGGAATGGGACTGGAGAGGTTGAAATAAAAGCCTATTTTTTCCCTAATGGATAGTCAGGTGTTCAATTAGCATTGATTAAATCCTCCATCTTTTCCCAATGTTTTGAAAGGTTCTATTTTCATAAAGTGAAACTTCAAATCCTGTTGGGATTTTGAATGAACTTTTTGTACATGGAGATTAATTTAGGCAGAATTTATATACTTGAATATCGTCTTTCTAGCCACAGACATGATATAGATCATTTTTTTCATGACTTCTTTTCTACCCTTTAGTAAGTTTTTACCTCTTTCTGCATACAGTTCTTGCATGTTTCTTCTGTGGTTTATTCTTAGATGCTTTATTATTTATGTTGCAATGTAAATGGGATCTTTTAAAAAGTAACATTTTCTAAGCAATTATTGCTGTTATACAGAAGGATCACTGTTTTTCATACTCTCTTTTTGTGGTTCATTTTGGATAATTTTATTAAACTATTTTTCTAGTTCACTATTCCTTCAGCTAGATCCAATATGCTATAAACCTATGTATAGAATCCTTGATTCCAATATTATAATTTTCAGTTTTAGAATGTCCATTTGATTCTGATGACTTCAGTATTCAATATCCACAGTCGCCTATGAGTTTACTTTTATTAGCTATTGTTTTTTCTTTGGCTTTGTCATGTGGGTCCTATGCCTTGCCATACCTAGTAATCTGTTATTGAATGTAGGACCTTGTTTATTAAAGAAAAAAGTAAGAGACACCAGATGATGTTCTTGCCATCAGAGAGGGTTTACCTTTTTCTCCACCAGAAAATAGAGTGTGGAGATGGTCCCTGCATTCAGCCAGGCACTAAGTCAGAGTCAAGCCCAAGCTGTGGTCTAGGTAAGACCCAGTGCACCTGGGTTTCCTCTGTCCCAAAGCTCTGGCTTGGCTTGGCTTTCATTTGAGCATGTGGAGTTATTTGGCTCAGAATTGAAGCCTGTTGGAATATCTGTTTTGCTTTTAGAAATACTAGGCTTACCTCTTTTTTCTTTCTCCCTGTCCCATGAAGCTACAGACATTGACAGTTATTCTAAGGGGAGAACAGCAGTGAATTTGCGGTCTCTCACATCTCCAGTTTCGTCTCTCTAGCCCCGTATAACTGCCAAAAGCTCTGCTGGTTTTTCTGTGCTTCTACTGGGCCCCAGTCTGGATCTACATCAGCCCAGCTTGGCATGTTCTTGCCACAAAGTCAGTTGCAGCTCTCTGGTGTGAATTATTCATTCTTTCTAGGATTTTCAACTCTCTAGCCCCCCTCTTCCTGGCAAGTATTTTTCTGTTAAGCACCAAAGAATGCAGAAAATTCCACTTTGATTTCAGGAAATTTCCTTCTTAGCACTTTCGCCTCCTGCCAGCACAGCTTTGGGAAGGCTATAGTCCCCATTGCTACCAAAGCTCTAGATTTCGTAATTATTCTTAGTGTGAATGTTAAAGTACTTATATATCTTACCCAATAGTAGAAATGTCAGGCCATTTATTCTCATGTTGACTTTTACTTCAGCATAGTGTTTTCTTCAGTGTGGCTTCACAATCTGCACCCCGCCCCCACTCCCAAGTCCCACACATGGCCAGGGCTTCCTGAATTGCTGAAATCTTAGATGTCATGGGAGCATCAGACATGCAGAAATAAAATTGGGTTGTGAAGTTGGCCTAAGTCCTTGAATGTGAGCATTTACATGGTGAGTCTTAGCCATTAGAATTCACTTTCAACAATACAGAACCCATTGCTCTTTTTATGTGGCCACATTCAACTTGTGAACTCTCAGGGCTAATTCATTTATTGATTAGCTGATATATGTCTGGAATTTACAAAGGCATTTGGATGGTATGTTTTCTGAGCCCTTGTGCATTTGAATTTTTTCTGTTGCTGTCATATGTGAATAACGACATGGTTTAGGTTAGTTTTACATGGACATGAACCGTTTGTCCCTACCCCAAAACTCTACAGGTATTGCTTCAGTGTTTTCAGACATTCGGTGTGTCAGAGGTCACACCAATGTTTCTTCCTCAGTTGGAATCCCGTCTTTTCTTCCTAGACATTAATGCTTATATTTTTTACACACTTTAACTGTTATAATCCTTCTGGTCCAGGATATTTTCTTTAATTTTTCTCTTGACTGTAGAGTAATATCTTGTTTTTTAAATTACAAAATGACATCTTTACTAAAAGAGTTTTCCAGCACAATTTAAATAATATAAAAAATCATAAAAGTCACCCTAAATTCCACTGCTCTGAAGTAACAAGTGTTAACATCTTCTGATCATAATTCCAGATAGACTCGATGCATATACACAGATATACAGATGGGCAGATAGATAAATAGTTGTAAGTAATTTCATAAGAATAACATCATAAAATATATATTAAAATATTTAATTTCAAATGGAGCAATCATTTTGCAATATATACAAATATCAAATCATTATATTTTGAAACTAATATAATGTTGAATGTCAATTCTATCTCAATAAAAATCAGTTAGTGCTGAGGACAGGAATATTTTTATTCAAAAAATTCCTGCAGATGTTACTGTCTTTGGTTGTTGCACATTTGAGTGTGTCTTCCATTGCCTTTATACTTGAATTAGAACTTGTCTGAATATGATATTGTTGGTTCCTACTTGTCCCCTTAATCGTGTCCACGTGTCTCCTCATCTGTGGGATTGATTATTGCTTTGGAAGTAACTGAGGCTGGTGTGATTTCTCCACTCCTGTGGATAATTTCCTCTTTATATCTGGAGGTCTGGAGAATTCCTTTCTATACTAAAATGTATATCCCAGAAATCTTGATATTGATCCATTTAATTAAAATGATATGTTGTTTTCAAGTGCTAGCGAGGATGTGGAGAAAGGGGAACCCTTTCGCACTGTTGGTATGAATACAGATTGGTGCAGCCACTGTGGGAAGCAGCGTGGAGATACCTCAAAAAATTAAAAATGAAACTGCCTTTTGACCCAGTGATCGCACTTCTGGGAATATATCCAAGGAACCTAAAACACTAATTTGAAAGGACATAAGCACCCCCATGTTCTTTGCAGTGTTATTTACAATTGCCAAGATGGGGAAGTACCCCAAGTGTCCATCAATAGGTGAGTAGATAAAACAACTATGGGACATTTACACTATGGAATTCTACTCGGCCATTAAAAAGAAGAAAATTTTACCCTTTGCGACAGTGTGGATGGACCTGGAGAACGTTATGCTAAGTTAAATAAGCCAGTCAGAGAAAATCACATACCATATGATTTCACTCACATGTGGAATCTAATGAACAAACTGAACTAACAAGCAAAACAGAGACAGACTCAGATGGAGAACAGATTATAGCTAGTGGGCAAGGAGGATGGATGGTAAGGGTTGGAGCGATTGAGCAAAAAAGGAAAAGGACTCATGGGCATGGACAGCAGTGTGGTGATTGCTGGGGGGAGGGGGGTAGAAGGGGACTAAATGGTAATGGAAAAAATATAATAAATATTATATATTTAAAAAATAAATAAAATGGGCAAGAAAAGAAAGAAGAAATTGCCTGTGACCAAGTGAAAGAAATGATATGTTGTTCTTATCTGCAGGTTCAGTTCTTCCTACATTTTGAGAGACCTTCTTCAGAGTTGCAGTTAGGTCCTTTACTTCAGAGATGTTAATCTTCTTTATATGTTACTGTATTTGTATTCCACATTCCTTATTTCTTCTCTAATTGCTTTGGTCTGCATATTTTCTTTTGCCTTCATTGTGACTTTCTGTATGTCATTAATTTGTCTCTTAGCTCTATCCATTCTATTTTATTTGTACTTAAATTTAATTATTACATAGGTCATTAATGACAATACTTCATTGTCTTGGTTACCAATTTGTTGTCTTATTTCTGTAATTTCCTTTTAATTTTTTTTTATTTGATAATCTTGTCTTTGAGCTCTTATTCATTGAACTAAAGGCTTTTACGATCCATTGCAAAAATATACAAGGAATCTCTTGCTGCTTGAGTTATATTTTTCTCAATTGTGGGCTATTACTCTCTCTTTTGCATGCTGTTTCTTTTACTGTATTTCATTTTCTATGTTTCCGTCAAGGTCCTGGCAGGAAATGGATGGTCCATACAAACTGGGGAATTTGAGGAAAGTTTAATAAAGGAACTGTTTACAAAGGTATAGGTAGGATTTAGGGATGTCTAACCAACATGAGCTAGTGCAGTACCCCTCAGCCAGCAGCAACAGGGAGCTGTTCCCCTGCCCGCACCCCCCTCACCCAAAGGAGGCAAAGAGAGGGCATGGGCCCTGGAGCCTGGAGAAGATTGCTACAGAAATGCCACCTGGTGGAAACTGTGGTCTTCTGCAGAGAGACAGTTTATCCATGGCTACATGTGGTTTTATATGAGAGAGAATAAATACCCCAACCTTACTCTTCTCATCTCCTCTAAATTTCGTGGTTGTCTTCCAAAGGGAGACCAAAAGGCAAATGTGCATAAAGGTCAACCTTCCAGGGCATAGAGAAAACGACGGGAGGACGGAGAGGGGTGGAGAGAAGAGTACACGAGAGACATACAGCCCAGAGTACTTGCAGAAATGCCATGCCACTGCCTTTCCTGTTGCTTCTGTTTGAGTGATTTCATCCAGGTCTTCTTTATAACAAAGTGGGATGACTCTGCCCAGCACCCATCATACTTAATCTAAGTGTGTTTCTCTTTCTCTGCAAATCATACTTTGACAGTGAGATGTTGCCTCCATTTTACCTCTCAGGTGCTGGAGGCTGAGTGTGGCAATAAATATGGGAATAGGGGGACGGATGGAGCTTCGATATATGACCTGGATTTTGCTCTCTCGATTTCCATTAAAGTTCTTATTTCAATGCTCTCTCTGCCAATGAAGTCTTATTTCCACTCCTAGGGTTTGACTTACTTCTGCAAGTTTTTTTCCCACCTCTACGAGTTCAAATTCTGTAACAATACTTCTACTTTTCTTTCCTTTAGTGAGGATTTTACTTCTTCTAGTGAAATTTTCATTTTTGTACTCTTTTGCAGCGTATTGAGCTCCTTTTAAATATCTTTGCAACTAATCCTGTTGTATTTTCACCTTACCTTTACTTCTTTAACTTTTCTTTATGTCGATGATAGCTTCTTGGGTCTCTTAGGGACACATGTTTTCCAATATAACTGTATGTATCTTATAATAAGTGACCTCACACAGTCACTATACTCTGAATCTCTAGGGGAATATTCTTTCCCTCCTCCCTTTTTCATGTGTTCTTATAGGTCCAAAGCTTTTTTCTCGCTTTTATTCAAACAAGTCAGGAGGTATCTAGACTCTATATTTCTCAGAAGACTATACGTGTGGAATTCCCTTCTCTTTGCTCATTGTTGACTCGGGTACCAGTCAAATCCTCTTGTCAAATGTACTGTGTTAGGAGAGATTAAGGTGGACAGCATCCAGTCAAATTCCTAACACTGAGCAGGCCTTCGTCTGATCCAGCTTGGCTGTACTGAGGGGACAGCTTCCCTTATTCCCAGTTCTTGGCTGTCTGACACTCTGTGCAGATGTAACCTATGAGAAGCTATAATCACAGGGACAAACCACTGCCAGGGCTTTTCCTGCCAGGGAATTTCCATGCCCAACAAGAGCACCTCACCGCAGGGTCTACGCGTCAGAGATTAAACTGCCACCGTCAGTGCGTTCCCTACCCCAACCCCGGCTCTCGTGTTTGGTCTGACGATGCGTTGCCTCTCGATGGACATAGAGAAACAGCGGAGGGGACAGTGAGCCGCCTGCCTGAGGGGGGCAATTGCGAACTGACAGACATACAGGGAGCAGCAAACGTAGGCTTACAGTTGTGAACTTGCAAAGCACAGAGTTCATTCTTGTGGTATTATTTATTAATTATTGCATTCTTTTTCATCCGAGCAACTGTAAACCTGTTTTTGCCTCACTCTGTATTTAAAAATTGTTTTCAAAGTTAGAGTTTCCGGGCGAGGAGTCAGATGATAGAGGAGGAATAGAATATTTTTTACGTTCTTTCAGACAGGGGGCAGATCAGAATATCTTTTGTCAGTCTTACCCCACCACTTCTCAGAGTTAATGGGGATTCCTTGCAGTTTCTGCAGCGGTTCTCGGTGGCAACCTGGGTTTTCACCTTTTGGGAGTTCTCACTATGGGAGGTTTTGAGTGTATATCGGTGTGTCTTGAATGATGCCATTTTGAACTGAGCCACATTCTGCTGGCCCTTGAAAATACCCTGTGAGGCATCGGGGCGGAAAGTATGCACTCATCCTTTCTCGGTCAGATGAGGTCTAAAAAAATCCCTACCCATCCAGAAAGACTTTTCCTTGATCCGGTTAGTGCCTTTAGTTGAAAGAGGAATTCCATAGACAGTGTGTAATTTTATTTAGATTTGCTTCGTATGTGAGTCTAGAAGCATTATTTACTAGGTACATGAACATTTTGAGTAAATTAACTTTAACAAGTGATTGCTGACTGAATGAATCAATAAAAGGAAGCATGAGTAATAACTGTGACATTCCTTGCTTGGCTGTTTTGTAATAATGCAATTGAACTGCATGTTTAGCTTCTCTGTGGTGTGACTGATAGGAGCAGATCCTGTCAATTAACTGTGGGGCCTCTGTGACCTTTCAGTGACCCCACTGCCAACATAGGTTTAACACACTGAGACCAGAGACACCAGTGCGGCTCCTTGGAGATTCATTCTTTTTCTTGGCTCCTCCCACCAACACACATATAGCTAAATTGCACCAATATTTTTCCTTTGGCAGCTAATTTATCTTTTTATTTCTCTGACACTAAAAATACAAATTTTCTTTTTCTTCTTCCATGTATGCTATGTCTATGCCTACCCTTCCCTCTTGCCATGGATACACATGGCTAAGTCCCTCATTTGCTCATATCGTACCTTTTCAATAAGCTCTGCTTTGACAGCCTATTAAAAATTTGTAGCCCAATCTCTCATCTTGACGCCCACAATTACTCTTATAATACTCTATTTTTATTCTACAGCACTTGTCATTTTCATAAACCCCCCCGTGATTTATATGTTTCTTATGTTCTTTGTTATGTATACCCTTCCTCCCCACCAACATCACTAGGTTATAAGGTTCATGAGGTCAGACTTCTTCTTTTTCATGAATATATCCTAAGTGTCTAGGACACAGCCTGCCATATAGTAGATGCTCAATAAATGTTTTTGATGGTGTGAAGGATTGAGTGAATAAATGACATGCTGCTTCTCATTTCCATGCTGTTTCCTCAGTCTGTACTTTAGGGCCTTGTCTCCTCTGGAATTTCACTCATGTTAGTTATTTTTTTCTTTTTGACATACGCAACGATTATGTTTTCCTGCACACCAGCTACTGTGTAGATGACATATCCCCTTTGTTTCAATGATGGTGGAAGGTGTTTTTTGAAACTGGTTTATTTGGCCATGATGTTTATGGATAATGAAGTTCAGGCTAGGGTAGTGGTGAGAAGTGGCCAGATTGGAGATGTATTTTGAAGGCAGAGTTAATAGGTTTTGCTGCTTGGTTGGATATTGAAGTGCGAGAGGAAGATTGGGTGTTGAAGATACTGGGCCTGAGCCTAAGAAGAGGAACAGAGCTCTTACTTACTGAGATGAAGAAGGGCACAGGAAGAGCAAGCTCAGCCACAGGTGGAGATGGGGTTCAAATAGAATATTAAGTATATAGTATGCAAGGCCTAAGACACCTACTGGACATTCAGTCTGGAGATACTGAGTGAGCAATTCAATATCACAGACTGAACTTCAGGACAGAAGTCAGGGCTGTCAGTATAAATTTATGATTCCTGATTGTACTGATGGTATTTAAAACTTTAGAATCAGATGAGCTCACCTAGTATACAAATGTAGAAAGAGAACGGTTCTGAGGAGCTTCTCTCAGGGATTCCACTCTTTATTGATTCAAAAGGTAAGGAGGATCCAGTAGAGGGGACAGAGAAGGAACAGCTACTGAGAAAAATGAGACCTAGGAGAGTGTGGCATCCCTGAGGGCAGGAGAATAAGGTTTTAAGAAGGAAGCAGTGATCAGATGTGACAAATGCTATTAGTACTTCAAATAGGATGGGGACTGTGAACTGGCCACTAGATTTAGCAGCTTGAAAGTTGTTAGTGAACATAACAAGAGCAGTTTCAGTGGAAGACTGGGCGGATAAAGCGTAGTTGGAGTAGGTTCAAGGGAGAATGAACGGAAAGACCACAAACAACTCTCTGAAGGACTTCTGCTATAAAGAAGATCTAAGGGTTGGCTGGGATACTGGGACTGGACAGCTGGAGGGACACAGCAATTATAGAAATAAGGGATGAGGCAGGCCAAAAAGGAGACAGCTGGGGGAGCCATGTTCTTGAGCTGGCAAATGAAGGTGGTGTCCAGGGCTCCAGGAAGAAGTTTCTGAGACCTCGTGAGTAAAGGATATGAAGTTGTAAAGTCAGGCCTCATGATGAAGGGCTTTGAATAAAATTTTTTAAAATTTTGAGTTTATTACATAGTTCACAGGGAATCACTGTATATTTTGAGCAAGAGAAAGGTATAATTGCAGAAAGACTATGAACAGCTTTCAGGCAAAAACTTTAAAATTTAGTAACTCACTGTCATTTCTGTCTTCCCATGGACTTTCCTTAAGATTCAGCCTTCTTTTATTTATTTGACTGTAGCTAGATTGTTTATGATTTACTTCGCTTTTTTTGCATTTTATCTAGAGTTTATAGTGGTTACCTGCAATGATCAAGTCCAGTAGGTACTACTTGGCTGTACTGGAAACAGAACTTAAGTCTTATATTCCTGGCAAAACATGCCATTTGTATGAACCTAAGACACAATTTCTAGACCCTTGTGCATGTCCTGTGGCCTCCTCCAGATGTCAGCTATTGATGGTTCTCCCACACTGGAGTGCTCAACCAGAACATATTATCATGGTGTTATCATACTTTCCAACCCGATGACATTATCTGAAATTTTATTATACTCTTAAAAATAAACTGGACATTGAAAGGCAGGACCCAGGTACTGACAACAAACATTATTTTTTTCTAAATCCTCTGGTCTTAGGTAGACATTGTCTTTGATACTTCACCGCTTCCTTTGCTAGTTTGACAAGGTCACTTTGAGCAAACATATTAGATAACCAGCGATTCCCCAATGAGTATAACATTGCTTCAGTTCTGTTTCTTGATTTCTCTTTGCAATGACTAATAGGAATAAGCCACATGTAGAGCTAAGTGATCAAAGCATCATTCTTGAGAAAATCAATTTATATTTACTCAGCTTGCTCAATCAATGTTAGATTAAACCAAGTCATAACACAGAAAATGAAAGCTGGATCATACCAAGCCACTGATTCACCCAGGACAATGCTATCTGAGTCCCTCTTTAAATGGGGCAGTAATGTTTGACGTTAGATTCTCAGGCGATGGTTCAAAATCGTGTTGGTGAGTATAAAGTCTTCAAGCTTCCTGCATGTTCCACATAGCATAAACATGAAGTATTAAATCTGTGTGGATTTTGATAATAATAGATTAGGCTTTCTAGAATGTGGTCAGGGAAGATTTGAATGATTATGAACTGAGAACTCAAGGTAAGGATAAACATGATAGACTCCTTATGAGATGGCTAAAATACCAATAAAAACAAACCTCAGCTCCACAGTTCAGGACAAATAGCACGATTATCCGCACAACTGGACACCGTAGTGTGCTTGTCATGGTGCATGACAGGGAACAGAGTGGGAAATGTGTCTTCTTGTGGAGAGTAACACATTAATTTAGTCATTCATTCAAAAATATGTATATGCAGGGTAATGCACTGAGATGAGTAAGGCTTAATATCTGCCATTAAAGAACTTGAGATTTAGCTGAAAGTGACAAAATGTTACCAAAATGTGCCATCCAGTGTCATGAGTAGCTCTGTAGCAGTATGCATGGGCCACAGTGGGCTGTAAGAGAAGGGGTCAGGGCATCTGACGGGGCTGCAGAACAGGCAGAGGTCAGGAAGGGCAGGGGTTCAGGGTGTCATATGGCAGCTGAGATGAGTAACAGTTTATTAGACGTAAAGAGCAAGGGAGGGCCTTGCAGGCATAAGGAGCTGTTAGAGCAAAGACAGCATGGCTTCTCTGAGAACATGTCAGTAGTTTGGGTTAGTAGAGTATTAGGGGCATGGCTCTGACTGGCGTGGCTCAGTTGGTTGGGTGTCATCCTGCAAACGGAAAGGTTGCTGGTTTGATTCCTGCTCAGGGCACATGCCTGGGTTGCAGCCCAGTCCCCAGCCGGGGGCGTACGAGAGGCAATCGACTGATGTTTCTCTCACATTGATGTTTCTCTCCCTCTCTTTCTCTTTTCCTTGCCTTATTCTAAAAGTCAATAAATAAAATCTTTAAAAAAAGAATATCAGGGGCACAAGATGAAACTGGAGTGAAAATAAGGGTCACATTAGGTGGAGTTATTGATGCAGCAGAGGAACCGATTGGAATCAGAAGGACACAGCAGGACGGGCACTGCATGGCTCGTGAGCAGGAACTTTGGAGTAACTGATTGGAGTCCTGACTCTGCCATTTCCAAGCCTGCATGAACTTAGTCTGATTGCTTAGCTTGTTCAAGCATCCATTTCACAATCAGGGATAGAAATATGATGCAGCTCCTGAGCCTGCAAACCTTAGCTCATCTAATTCTCTCTGTCACTAGGGTCTGGTTACATGGGACATCTTTTCTGCTTCCAAGGAGTAAACTTTACTTATGCCTCCAAGCCTTTGCTTTTGTCTTTCCTTAGCTCGAAATATTTTCTCCAGCTTTCTGAGGTGCTGGCTCCTATTTGTCATTAAGCTTTCAGTTTAAATGTCCCCTCCCTTGTCTTTCATCTCTAAAGTAGTGTTTCCTGTCCTCCATCTCCCTCAGTCCAACTCTACCTCATCACTCTGTCTCACATCCTTCTTGACCCTTACAATCATTCGCCATTATCTTACACATAATTTTCTTGTTTATTATTTATTTCATGACACTGGAATATAAGCTTCAGAATTCTGTCTGTATCTCTACATATTCATTTTTCTGGAGCTAGGGTCTGTAACTCATTTGAATCTTAAGTTAGTCTGTGTTCCTAATATAGCACAGAAATCATTTATTTAAATCCAGACTATTCACTTCTTTTATCCAAATACATTCCTACAGATTCAAACATTTATATAGTTTAGAAAATAAAACCATACAGATTTTAGAATTACACTATCCAATCTGGTAGCCACTAGCCACATGTGGTTATTTATTAATACATTAAAATTAATTAAAATGAAATAAAATCGAACAACTTAACTTCTCAGGTTTACTTATCACCAGTACTCAGTTACCACTCTGACTAGAGCAGATCATTTGCATCACCGACGAAGCTCTACAAGACAGCAACAGTGGGTGTACTCATGGTCTTACAGAGAGAGCCTGTCAAAGCAGGTCGCAGAGCCTAGGAAGGGAGGATGTTGATAAACTCACCTGAAAATTAGAAGCCTCTGCTTAGCCAGTTGTATCATCAACAAAGGACAGCAAAATAAAGAGGGAGTCCTGGCTGATGTGGCTCAATCGGTTGAGTGTTGTCCTGCAAAGCAAAAGGTCCCTGGTTCAAGGTTTGATTTGTGATCAGGGCACGTGCCTGAGTGCGGTCCCCACCAATTGATGTTCTCTCACATCGGTGTTTCTCTCCTTCCCTTCTCCTCTCTCTGAAAATAAATAACTAAAATGTAAAAAAAAGAAAAAGAGGAGAAATGTTTTCCACTTTTATGGCAGATAAAAAGTTAATTTTCACAGGTTTATAAAAAATTTACACAATTCAGTAAGTAAAAGAAAAATAACTTGATTGAAAATAAAATCAAATGTCAAAAGAGTATGAAAAGATTTTTTAAAAGATTTTATTTATTTATGTTTAGAGAAAGGGGAAGGGAGGGAGAAAGAGAGGGAGAGAAACGTCAATGTGTGGTTGCCTCTCACTTGGCTCCCACCAGGGACCTGACCCACAGCCCAGGCATGTGCCCTGACTGGGATTCGAACTGGCGACCCTTTGGTTCACAGCCCCATGCTCAATCCACTGAGCTACACCAGTCAGGGCAGAATATGGAAAGATTTTTAATCTCACCCATTATGAGAATATATAAGTCCAAACAATAATGACTGCCATTTAATATCTATTAACTTGTGAAAAATGAATAGATTTAGAACTAGTAAAGCTATGGGAAGTTGTCTTATTAATTAAATAAATTATGTATTTGCCTGAATAAATTAGGGTTCTAAAAGAAAGGATGAAAAGCAAGGAATTAGAATATACCAACTTTTTTGGTCAGTTTGGGCTGCTATAACAAAAGTACCATAGATTGGGTGGCTTCAACAACAAATAGTTATTCCTCCCGGTTCTGGAGGCTGGGAAGTCCAAGGTGAAGGCACCAACAGATCCAGTGTCTAGTGAGGGCCTGCTTTCTCGCTTGTAGATGGTTGGCTCCCACTCTCAAGACCTAATTACCTCTCAAGGTCACCACCTTCTAACACTGTCACTTTGGGACTTAGAATTTCGACATACGACTTTTTAAAAAGTATTTTATTTATTTATTTTTAGAGAGAGGGGAAGTGAGTGAGAAAGAAAGGGAGAGAAACATTCATGTGTGGTTGCCTCTTGTGCATCCCCTACTGGGGACCTGCCCTGTAACCCAGGCCTGTTCCCTGACTGGGATTCAAACCAGCAACCTTTTAGTTCACAGGCCGGCGCTCAATCCACTGAGCCACCCCAGCCAGGGTTCAACATATGACTTTTAAGGGGACACAATCATTCTGTTCATAACACCAACATTGTTGCTACCAAATTACCCACAGGCATCATGTTACATATTTCTATCCTTTTTTTGTTATTTCATAGTAGATTTTTGAAATTTTCCATATCAGCCAATAAATATGTCATTTTTTAAATGACTGTGGTATTTCACTTTGGATATTAATTTTCTTTGATGCCCCTGAGGTGCATCGTGACTGGTCTACATAAGTCACGGTGGTTCCATTCCTGCACACCCTCCCCCTCCCCCAACCCCCTCACTTACTCCTGTAGTCCCAGCATTTGCTTTAGAAGTTGGCATGTGATCTTGCTGATGAGGCACCAGAGAAAGTTATCAGGAGGGCTCCTGGGAAATGTTTGCCTCTGTAATTGAAAGAGGTGCTCATAGGAAATGGCTCCTCTACCACTGGATGCGGTAACTCCAACTTTGATGGCCATCCTGGGGCCTGATGCAAGCTAGCTTACGGGCCAAGCTTAAGTGCCAATGATGACAGTGCCGCAACACGGTCACATCCTGGGCCCTTGTGGATGCTGATGAGCACTTAATTAATCAGTCCCAGAGATGCCTTATTTCCATACTTCTTGTCAGAGAAGATAGTAAGATATTTCTATTTTTTTAAGTCAATTGAATTAGAATTTTATGCTACTCATAGCCAAAACCATCCTAATTTTTAGAGTTGGTATATATGTAACTTTTTCACACATTCAATTTTGAAATCATTATGGACTCACAATAGGTTGCATAAATAGTGTAGAAAGTCAGTCTAGCATCCCCCAGTGGTGACACATTGTAACTACAGTACAATTATCAAAACCATGAACTTGGCATTGGTACAATACTACAGATGTTATTCAGTTTCCACTCTTTACATATATTTCTCTGAGTGTGTGTTTGTAACTCTATGCAGTTCTATCCCACATACAGATTTTTATAGCTACTACCACATCAGGTTGTAGACTTGTTCCGCCAGCACCAAGGAACACTTCGTGCTCTCCCTTCAGGCCCTAAGCGCCGTTACCACCACTAACATGTTCTTAGTCTTATAATTTTGTCATTTTGGGGGTGTTATATTCATGAAAACATACAGTCTGTGGGACTGACTTTTTTTACTAAGCATAATGCCCTTGGGAACCACTCAGGTTGTTAAAATGTATAAATGGTTTGTTCTTTTTTATTGCTGAGGGTATTCCATTCCTTGGACGTTCCAGAGTTTGTTTAACCATTCACCCAAGAACATTTGAGTTGTTTCCAGTTTTTGCTATTATAAGTAAAGCTTCCATGAACATTCAGATGCAGGTTATTTGTATGTGTATATGCATTAATATAAGTTTTTTTTTTCTTTAGGACAAATGCCCAAGAGTGTGATTTCTGAATTATGTAGTAAGCACAACTTTATAATAAACTGCCAAACAGTTTTCCAGAGTGGCTGTGTCATTTTACATTCAGACTAACAATGTATGAGAATTTCAGCTTCTCTGCAGTCACCAGCATTTGGAATTACATTATATTTTTTCAGTTATTCTAATAAATGTGGAGTGGTAGCTCATTGAAACATTTTTCAAAGGATACATAGAAATTATTCACAATGGTTATATTAAGGGAAACTGCAGGCAAGAGGAAGAGTAGACATTTTATTTGTAACCTTTCTATTTGATTTGGGTTTTCTTAAGTGAATATATTTGTTACATTTAATAGAGGAGCAGGATTATGGACCATTTTTTTATCTCTATATTTCTGTTTTAAAATCCATAATAAATGTTGAAAAATTCTGATTTTCAAATTGGAGATAAGTCTCTACATATCTCTCTCTGTATTGACAATAGAATTAATGTCAAGAAAAACTGCAGGCTTCTAATAACATTGGCTGTCCTGGTTTTACATTTTACTATCTTAACACTCATTTACCCAAACTGAATGTAATCATTCCCTTGTGTCTGCAAATTTGCCAGATTACATCCTGTTCCAGACATGAATCCATTTGTTGTCTTCTGAAGTCACACAAAAGAGAATACATTGTCCTGTAAAAAGCCATACCTAATAGTAGCTTGGAATTTATTTGCTTGTCT
The DNA here is from genome assembly GCA_007922815.1 of Macrotus californicus. Lineage (NCBI taxonomy): Eukaryota > Metazoa > Chordata > Mammalia > Chiroptera > Phyllostomidae > Macrotus > Macrotus californicus. Next base: position 30,499 of record VMDR010006444.1, on the reverse strand, counting down.
TTTATGCAGCTAAGGTAACACAGAAAACATCACATCATTCATGGCCTTCCTTGAAGTCCCTGTTTATTTCCCCCACAATGCTACTTTTACTCTCAATTTGATCATTTTAAGAGAAATGTTTGTAACTTCATTGGTTTTTTGAGTAGGGTTCCATAAAAGTAAATGTGTAAACAGGGGTAATTTGTTGTCTGAATAATAAATCTCAGAAAGGCCTGCAACCCTCTGCTTGTATCAGAGACAGAAAAATTGTCTAATCCAGCAACAGAAAAGCAGCAGAAACAGAGTGAAGTAGATTGACTGTACCTGACACAGCAGGTGCATTGTGGCTGGGCAGAAGCATTCCAGCCACCTTCCAGGTCATCGCCTATGGACCTGAATGGGTTGACTGCATGTTAAACCATGATGATTGCTCACCTTTGGCCACGTACCAGTAGTTCGTATTCCTTACTCCTCACAATGAGGGAGAACCCACACCATAGGAAAATATGGGTGTCTGAGTAAGAGGATGGTAGAAAGAGACCATTATGGAGGCAAGGTTTTTACTGGGTGATTTAGGAGAATGCCTGGGAAAGCTGGGCTTTTCTCTCCGTTGGCTGTCAGGAACCAAGGGCAGTTCAATGATTGGGTATCTAAACACTATCCCCAGAGAGGAGAGAGGAGAATGCCTGTAGAATGTGAAGGGGTAGAGAAATAGCAATTCCTCATCTTAGCCAAGAAGGGGCTGTAGGGTGTTTTGTGGTGGCACAGTGACCTTGATTTTCTCTCTGCTTATAAAAAATTATGTAGTGGCCTTGTTATTTTCTCACTTAATCCATGGTCTCAGACTAACCTCTTTTGAGGTTGGTAGCTGTGAGACTGTTAATTCAGTAAAAGAATAACATGGTCTAGCTACAGGTGCCAGACCAGCATCTGAATGTCAGTGGCTGTTCCTGTATTTTCTTTCTCACACAAGCAAAAATGTTGACACCATTACACTGTCGTTGGCTAGCTATATGGACTGCATTTTGGCATATGCAATGTCATTTGGCTTTTAAAGATATTTCATTTATATGCCATGACTTTTTGACCCGGTTTCCAAATATGTTGTCATTATTTCAAGGTTAAATGCAAACATAAAACGCACAACTTTCCCATCATCCTAGAGGTCTGTCTCCAGAGCCTGTCTGATTCAGCCTTCTGCCTCCAGGCAACATGGCCCATAATGACTATGAAAAATTGATCTCTTTTTTGCTTTTAATGATCTGACTGAAAGGAAGAAATTTCCACTGTTGCCTTCAGAAGTCTGTAACCTTCACTCTGACCCTCTGAAAATGTTTTTCCACTCCAGCCTCCGTGGAGACACTCCCTCTCCTGTGTACTTGAACTCATTTCCTGGAGCAGGCTTTAGAATCGAGGACTCAAAACCAGGCAGTCTTTGCTCAAGAACTGGCCAGCTGACCTGTTTCATTCAGTATGCATTGTGTTTTACAAAGAGGAGAAATTTCATATAAAATTTATCTCTTCACCTTCCTTAAAGATCAGAATATCTGGCCACACTGGACAGCAGTCTGGTCGGAGCTGAGTAAAAAGTTCCTCTAAGTTATCCAAAGACTGCCCACCATAGCCTACCACGTTACTGCCCTATGCCCCTCATTTGTGTTTCCTGCCCAGGCCTCACAACATTTGAGTTTCCACCCCTGGCTTAGGCTCCTTTATGCTGCTGTTTGTATGTATTTCTCAGAATGGGTTTTGGATTATAAGGTGGTCTATTGGGTATATTCAATGTCTCTCAATAAACATACTGGATCTTTCTAGAGTGTTAATTGTGCTTTGAGTTTTAGAAAACACATTATTTTTATATTAAATTCAATATAGATATATTATGGAATGTAATGGGAAATGGATTTAAAGACAAGTCTATAAATTAAAAAAATGTTGCTTCAGGCACAGCTGCCTCAGGCTCTGTCCCAGACTAGACAACAAGTGTCACTGAGGAGCGATGTATACGAGGTATGTCCTGAAAAAGTCCAGCCATTGTTAATATAACGAGAATGGTTTGCGCAACATTGATGTAAACTGGCAGCCAAGGAGAGTGGACTGGAATGCCCACGTGTGAACAATGACGACTTCACTGTACTAGTCAGTGGGGGTGGTAGATGCCTGTTGGGTGAGCACATGTACTGTGTGGCCATCACACTCAAAATGACTGAGTGAGTAGAGCAACAAATCTGCATCTAATTTTGCATTAAGCTTGCACATTCCTCTGGAAACTAATCAGATGATTCAGAAGACTTTCAGGGACAATGCAATGAGTGCAGTGCAAATAAAAATGTGGCACAAACACTTCAAAGATGGTCCAGAAGAAGTCACAGCAAGATCAAAACCATGTTAACTGTGTTTTTTGATTGGGAAGGTGTTGCCCATCGCTAGTACACCCCTCCAGGCCAAACAGTTAATAAGGAGCACTGCTTCAATGTTCTTCGTCAGTGAGAAATGAAGTATGGCAAAAAAGGCTGCAGCTATGGGCAACTGGTGATTGGCAGCTTCATCACAACAATGTACCTGCTCATGCATAACATCTCATGTAGTGTTTTTTGGCAAAAAATCACCCAGGTGACTCAGCACCCTCTACTGCCTAGATTTGTTTCCCCGTGACTTCTGGCTTTTTCGAAAACTAAAATCACCTTTGATAGGGAAGAGATATCAGATCATTGATGAAATTTAGGAAAATATGATGGTGCAGCTGCTGGAAATTGGGAAACTGTGTGAGGTCCCAAGGTGGCTACTTTGGGACTGAAGTGTTATTGTGCTATGTACAATGTTTCTTGTATCTTGTATTGCCTTCAATAAATGTCTCTATTTTTTTATAGTAAGTGGCTGGGTACTTTCTGGACAGACCTTGTACCTTAATCTTTGCCATGGGAGTCACTTTGCTGGAAGTTATAGAAAAACAGTGCTAATGTAATAATTTTGAGTCTAATTCTATTTTCAGACTTCCAGAGTGTCACAGAATTGTTGAAATGCAAGAAAATGTAGATGTTTACTAACCTTTAATTAAGCAGTTTACTAGAGCACAAATAACTTATCCATACATGAAGCCAGTTTGGGCAGAAAGAGAACTGAGATACCCAGATTCCAGTGCTATTGACTGTATAATTGCTAACCACAATGGCAAAAAGAGTTATAAATATTACTTCTTTTTTTCCAAACCGTTGATTTGAGTCCTGGTTTCCTTCCCTTCACTGTTGGTTCCCTGTACATTTTGATTTTTTTCCCTTTGTGTAGCCTTCACTTCTTCCTTCATTTAGCGACCAAGCTCAATCAATCCTGTGAGCATCCTGATTACCGGTGTTTTAAACTCTGTGTCAAATAGGTTGTCTGTCTCCTTGTCGTTTAGCTCTTTTTCTGGAGTTTTGATCTGTTCTTTCATTTGGGCCATTTCTCTTTGTCTTGGTGCACCTATTATGTTGTAAGGGGCAGAGCCTTTTGTATTCGCCAGGGTGGGGCAACCCTCTGCTGCATTGTGGCACTCTCTGTGGGGGAGGATTTGGAGAGAGAGCAATGCCGCTTGCTTGCTCCGCTCTAGCCCCACTGTCCAACAAAATCTCCTGAGAGACTGGGAGTTTCTCCCACCTCTGTGACCCCCATAGTATTTTATAGCTAGAGGTTTTGAGTCTTTAGTTTCTTGGTCAGCCAGCCTTGCCTCGTCCACAAAGTCCACTACCTTGCCGGGGGCCCTCTCCACCCACCTGGTTGCCCTTCTCTGCCCCTCCTACTGGTCTGGGTGAATGTTTAAGAAAGAAACATCCAAATAGAACAGAATGAAGAAACAAGAATTCAAAAAAAATGAGGAGAGGCTTAGGAACTTCTGGGACAACTTTATACTCTCCAATATCTGAATCATAGGGGTGCCAGAAGGAGAGGAGGAAGAGCAAGAAATTGAAAGCTTATATGAAAACATAATGGAAAACTTCCCTAATCTGGTGAAGGAAATAGACTTCCAGGAAGTCCAGGAATCTCAGAGAGTCCCAAAGAAGTTGGACCCAAGGAAGAACACACCAAGGCACATCATAATTAAGTTACCCAAAATTAAAGATAAGGAGAGAATCTTAAAAGCCGCAAGAGAAAAGGAGAGGGTTACCTACAAAGGAGTTCCCATAAGACTATCAGCTGATTTCTCAAAAGAAACCTTGTAGGCAAGAAGGGGCTGGAAATAAGTATTCCACATCATGAAAGGCAAGGACCTACGTTCAAGATTACTCTATCCAGCAAAACTATCATTTAGAATAGAAGGGCAGATAAAGTGTTTCCCAGATAAGGTCAAGATAAAGGAGTTCATCATCACCAAGCCCTTATTATAAGAAATGTTAAAGGGACTTATCAAAGAAATAGAAGAAGATCAAAAACTATGAAAATAAAATGACAACAAACTCATAACTATCAACAACTAAACCTAAGAAATGAAAACAAACTAAGCAAACAACTGGAACAGGATCAGAATCACAGAAATGGAGATCACATGGAGGGTTATCAGTGGGGAGAAGGAGGGGGAGCATGGGGGGAAAGGTATAATAAGAAGCATAATTGGTAGGTACAAACTAGACAGGGGGAGGTTGAGAATAGTATAGGACATAGAGAAGCCAAAGAACTTACATGTACAACCCACGGACATGAACTAAGGAGGGGTGGGAATTCTGGAGGGTGGGAGGTGCAGGGTGGAGGGGGCATAAAGAAAAGAAAAAATTGGGACAACTGAAATAGCATAATCAATAAAATATAGTTAAAAAGTTATTATGTAGTATTACTATCTCTTTGGTTTGATAATTCTATTTGTTAATTAAAGAATGACTGATATAAGGTACCTTATTTCTCAAAGAAATTCAAAATTCTTCCCTGGCTGAATATGATAAATAGCTTTTGTTGATGTATAAACTGAATTAACTCAAGTAAGACTCTAATGGAAATTTCTGGGTATACCAGAAACAAGTAATTTGATTTTATAGGTTGGCACTTTTTAACCAGGATTTTTTAAAATTGTGATAGTTTTAACTATGAAATTGGAACTATCTGAAGTGCTGTAGTTGCCACAGAGAGAGCTAATGTTTCCCCCTCATTTTTGGTACTATAGTGAAAATGGCATATTCATAGATCAAACTTCATGCTTGTAGTTTAATAAGGGTCATACATTTGTTTTTCTCTTTCACAGTCTCTTGAAACCTATTCTTGTTGTGTGGTTGTGACTAGGTCAAATTTGCATCCCTACAGTTGAATAGTAATTGGTAAAATTTGAAGAAATTGATATTACAACAGAAAGCGTTTGACCGACTTCGAGTTCATGGAATCTGAAGTTCGAGTTGCACAAGGCAGTTAACTGGTCTCCGAAGAGTAGCCATGAGTCATACTTGAGTTTATTTCTTGGCAAATCTCCCATGGCAAATTGCTTCTTTTTGAAACACCTTTAGTTACTTATATCAACTACTATTATGAATCATAATTACTTTAATTTGTTTTGAAAGAAAGTGATTAATAACCACTGCCAAAAATACATGATGCATAAAGAGTATTTCACATCCTAGGCAAGTTTGAAGTTTAGGTATTCTTTATACATGGCTCTATTGTATGAAGTGTGGTTAGTGTAATAATTTCGCTTGAAAAATCTTTAGTGTTTGCTTTTTTAAAAAAAGGCAATAATGTCACTGCTGGTTGAACAGGAGCTCTGGGAACTTATTAGATCCAAACATATAAATTGCCTTTTATAGGTCAAAGTGGTTGAATATTAATAATTTTATATGGTTTAACCTCAACCCTCCAGTTGCCTTACTTCTCATATTTATAGGATCTCAGGGAACCTCATACTCAACAGGTTTGCCAAGAAAAAAACTCATGATCTTCTCATACAAACCTGATGCCCTGCCTTAGATAGTACCACTGCCCATTCAGCTCAGTAACCGACAAAACTATTCCCCATACTTTATACCTGATGCTGTGAGATTTGGTTCTGATACGTCTCCAGCGCTGCTTTCTATGCCTCACCACTGTAGCTTGCTGCCATCTCCCTAGAACTGGGGGCCAACTTCCTGCCTGGATACTGTTGGCATACACGTGCCATGCCCCTCCTCTACCACCTCCATTTCTCTTAAAGAGTCCTTCAGCTTTAATACCTTGGGAAAGCCAGTATATTTTAATATATGTCAAGTTCCTTTGAATATCCTTCCTGGAACTGTGTTCTTTTTCTTTCTAATGTTTGCATCAATTTTTTTTTTAAGTATTTGGAAGTTGCATGCAACAAGCTCTGGCTCACCGTAAAACAGATGCTTTATAATCTGTGTACTACAAAGGGAATGTGAACCGTCAGGGATTGAAGTAGGACTTCATACTTATGTTTTACTTCTACTATGAGGTTGTTAATTTGGAATTATATTTGGCTGCAAGTAACAGTTTCTGATTAACAGTTGATGCAACAAATTGAGTTTTGTTTATCTTACGTAACAATCTAGAGAAAGGCAGTTACTGGTATGATTCAAATGCTCAGAAATGATATTAGAGACTCAGAATATTTTCTATTTTGTCTCTGCCCAAGTATTTCTCTTCAGGATTGTAAGATTGCCCCTCTTACAGGCCAGATGTACTGCCTATTTTCAAAGCAAGAATTAGGTGGGGACAATTTCAATGAATGTGTCAGAATAGCCAATGTGCTGGATCTGATAGCCGTTGCTAGAACTGAGCTGCCATGTGCAGCCACAAAGGAGGCTAGGAATGTGAATGTTTGGGTGAATAACATCTCAGCCTCAATAAAACCAGACTTCAACTAGCAAAATAAAAGAGGATAAATGACTGAACAACTAACAGAATTTAGATAGTGGGTAAGAGATAAAATGAGTATTTTAAAACCTTCTTTTACAAGAACAGTCTTAATGATTACTATTCTTTTTTGACCAGCCTTAATCAAGCAAGGCATTTTTATTAAACTGAATGAAATATATTACATTGGCACAGAACGTTAGAAATGGAATATATATAGAAGTGGAAAGAAAGTGGGATTTAGAATTAGAGATTATATTTCTAGATTTGTCACTGGCTTTCACTAGCTTACAAACTTTAGTTAAATTTATTACCATAGTGTCACATTCCTCATTTATAAAGTCCTCGTTTGCTGACATTTTCTGTTTCTCATGTGTCAAAATAATTTAAAATGATGTCCTGAACATTGTTAATGACTCACTCAATAAGGACTCTGAGTTCTGTTACATTCCTCTGAAGACTGGCAATTTTTGGTTGATTGCTTAAACTGTGAACTAAGGTGATTTCAGTCTGCAAACTCTCTCCCCTGTAATTGGCACCAACTGAAATTTCAGTTCAAGTTCCTCAGCTGTAGCTGGGGTACGTGGTGTCTGTCTCACACATGCATAATTCAGGGATCAGCTAGCTATTTGGGCATATTTTATACACAAAATTTGGAGCTCTTCCTCTCTGAGTTTCTTCTCTTTCCAGCTTCTATGTTTGTATTGAAATCTGTCCCCTGTCCTCAAGCCAGTAAGAATATATAGGCTTCTAGTTGGCTTTTCGCTGTCCCTGACTGATTCAGTCTAGGATCTGACTTCAGGCTAAAAGTCATGACAATATGGGAACTTCTCTGATGCTATTCCTGTCTTCCAAGTGTTTATCTCCTTCCAGAACCAGCCTATTTGGGAACATGATCAAGTGCTTTGGGGTAGTTATTTTTTTCTATTTTGTTAGTGTATATAATTTTTATTAGCAGAAGAGATAGTTTAAAAGGAATTAGTCAGTCATGATCAAAAGCAGGACCTCAGTTTTCTTATCTGTAAAACAGGGAATAATAATTATGTATTATGTTGTCTTATGGAGTATTTATATATATCAAATAAAATACTACATATGAAAATTTTTTGTGAACTGCATAGCACCATACAGGGCTAATTTGTTATTATTTCACAGATGAGAAAATTTAGGCCCAGTGAGATTAACTGACAGTTGAAATAACCGATCTAGTCAGTATTAAAACTAAGGCAGTAATCTACATTCCCAACTCCCAGTCTAGTCTTATTTCATTACATCATGCACCTTCCCTCTTTTTCAAAGTTTGTCCTCAAGGCACAGATGATATGTACCAGATTTATCCAAGTTTGGTGCAACAATGAATGAATTCAGTGAATCAAAACTGGCCAGAGTGGTTGTTTGCCTGAATCAATGAATTGACTGACCAATATGGTTGCTCCTCTACAGCTTAGAGAACCCGAAATGGTAAATTGGGTCTTTCATTGGCTGAACAAAAAGTACAGTACCTCAGGGATAGGAGATGCCTGTAGGCTGTCCTTGACGGGGGTCTTCACTGCCCTCTGAGCATCCCATGTTCTCTTTTCCAATTCCAGGTTGGTCTAGGTCCTATATTTATAAGGGTGTGGGAAAAATTAATTCTTTTTTCTGTGTCTCCTCTTACTTTACATTAGACACTGCTGATTGAAAATAAAGTCTCCTTTAAGCAAGGTTGTGCATTACTGTATTTTTGCATATTATATCAGCTGAGATACCTCACAGTCTGTGTATGAACAGAGATGTGAGTAGGTGGTGTCTTTTCCTCTGTGTACACCCCCAGCAAGAAAGTCTCAGGGATCATCCAGATTCTTGTTAAAGTTGGCTAATTATCCTGGGCTATTTGTCCTTTTGAACTGGGAAGCAAGATGTGAACAGTAAAAAGAGGAAACTTTATAAGAGACTATTCAAAGGGTATATATCACATGTTACCAAAATTTATTACAGAAGTGCCTAGAAATCTTCATTTTGGATGTTGAAATCCATGGGAAAAATCTGTGTCACATGAACAAAATTCCTTAAGTAATTTCAAACTTTAAAACTCTTTCCATTTTATAGTCACCAGCTTATTGCTAGTGTGGCTTTCAGTTAGGTTTTGCAGACTGTGCAAACCTTGCATCTTAGTCTAAGTAATTCTTCATCTTTGATTTATCCTGCTCAGAATGTGTTGCTGATCACTGTAGGATCTTGTGCTTGGGAGCCAGACTCCCCAAGCAGGTTTTCCCAGGGTTCGGTTTATCCAACCTTGAAGAGGTATGCAAATACCCAAGCAGACAACTGGATACTTGGATTTCCTAGGCCAGTGTTTTTTCTTTTTTTAAAAGATTTTTTTAAATCCTCACCTGAGGATATGCTTATCGATTTTAGAGACAGGAGAAGGGAGGGAGAGAGCGAGAGGGAGAGAAACATGGATGTGAGGAACACAGATCAGTTGCCTCTATACACATGTACATGCATACATGCCCCGACTGGGGACCGAATCTGCAACCCAGACATATGCCCTGACCTGGAATCCAACCCATGACCTTTCAGGTTACAGGACAATGCTCCAACCAACTAAACCAGAACAGCCTGGGCTGGGCCAGTGTTTTTCTCAACATGTGGTCCACAGACCAACCATGTCAGAATCTCCAGATATTATTTAAAATGAAGATTCCTGGGCTCCAGGCAAACTGTGGCATAAGTACCTCCCCTGAGGGGGGTGTAGGGCGGAGACCTGTATCTTTAACAAGGGCTGCCAGCCATTGTGGTGATGGATAGGCCCATGTGAGGTCTCACATTTAGCCAAGGAGAGGTCATTTTGGTTGTGGGATCACACCTTTGAAGTGTATTTTAGGGCAGATTTCAGGGTTACACCATGCCAACCTGAAGGGGAGCTCTGAGCTTCACAGTGTAACATATCGGGCACTGAAATCCCTCTCATTCCCAGTGACTCTCATGCTGGTGTGCCTTCTTGAGAAGGACACATGGCAGCCTTCGTTCAGATGAGATTTGAATAAAAGTTTCGATTCTTAGAAAGTACATTATGACAAGTCTTTAGAGATTCACTCATTTAACGTGTAATTATCAAACACCTATTATGAATAGCTGTTGATTTTGGCAAGAGAAATATAGTAATAAAAAGCTCTTCATAGACTGGGAAGAAGTTTAGATAAACAAGACATCTATTTTACTCAGTATGTTTTTGAAATGCGTGAATATGTGGCTCAGCCTTTTCTCATGGCCATGATTTTCAGAAATTAGTGAAGGAATTGTGTAATTTTTGATTTGCTTACCAAACCATTAGGAAATTCTATTTTCCAAAAGTTCATTTTTTATTGTATTTTTTTCATCACCAGTTATCCCCCTATACCAGTGGTGTCAAACTCATTTTCACTGGGGGCCACATCAGCCTCGCAGAGGCCCTCAAAGGGCCGAATGTAATTTAGGACTGAATAAACGTAACTACTCATGAACTGTTAAGCGAGAGCTCGGCGCTGCCGCGGAGTAGAAACAAGGTGCTGGGCCTGGTAAAACAAGGTGGAGGGCCAGATTCGGCCTGTGGGCCTTGTGTTTGCTACCTGTGCCCTATACCTTCTTCCATCAAGAGTCACAAAATTTCCATGTCACTATCCCACAATTCATTTGCTCTTCAGTTGAGTTTCAATGCAACCAAGCAATTTTCTTTTGTATTCACTTCTTTTATCTAAGCAGTCAGTCCACCCATTTCTTATTTTACTACTTTAGTTTCGGGCTGGTGTACTTACCAAATTAGAGTCATAACAAAAGAGAATATACTCTCATTGATAAATTAAATTTTGTCCTTAAAAGCATCCATGATTTCAAACATGTAAAATATGACTTACAAATGAGAAGTCCTTGTTCAGAGCAAGCTCTAATACATTATATGTCAAAGTTAAAATAAGCAGTTGCGAATTACAAAGACAGAATAAAGATATTCTGTCATTTTGGTACATGTAGTGGGGAAAGCGTGAAAGAAGAAGAGCTCATATATCAAGCATATCACTGTTGTATCGTCATTGAACCTTCATAAGCAGGAGTCCCCAAGTGATTACTCAGTGCAGAAGGTCTGGACTTATTACATAAAGTATCCATCAAAGCCAAGATGATGAAGGATAAGCAGCTTCTGTTTGATTAATGGGTACAAGAGCACAAAACAAAGGAGATTAGGAAAGACAATGGGTTTTATTGACAGAGTCAACTTCAACTTGCAACAAGGCAAAATACTCATTTAGCCAGCAACCCATTAAGCCTCCTAAAAAATACTTCTATGCCCCAGGAGAAGATATGAGCTTACCTGAGCTTGTATATCTAGTACAATTAGCAAAGTCGTTCATGAAGTTCAATGAGAAACATTTGCTTAAATTAAAAATTATTATTTCTTAAAAGAGACCAAATCAAGATAGGCTTATAAAGAAAGGACAGGATTTTATTTATCGGTAAAACCCCTTGAGTTTAGTTAATGATACTGAAGCTGCTATAGGTTCAGTTAATAAGGAATTGTGTGGACAATATTATTTCAGAACCTGCTTGTCCCTAGTACTTCCTTCTACCCACTGACTCTTTCAGAGTGTGTGTGTGTGTGTGTGTTTAGGGTAGCCATATTTAACAAGTAAAAATAGAGGACGCCCACTTAAATCTGAGTTTCAGATAAACAAATAATTTTAGACATAGTAAACATTATTTGTTGTTTATGTAAAATTCAATCTAACTGGATTTCCTGATTTTGTCTGGCAAACTAGTGTGCCTATATATGGATGTCTCTGTGCATTTAATTTTCTTGCTATAAATACTGTTCTTAATGCAAGAACAAATAATATTTACCTAGATGATATTGCTAGAATTGCAGAATTTAGAGCAGAAAGAGACTAGACATAATGCAGTTTAATAATTTTATTCTGTAGTTAAGGAAACTAAGGTTCTAACAGATTAAAGACCTGTCTAGACCCCAAGCTAGTTAATATCTAAAGAAGGAACTAGAATATAGTTGTCATGGCTCCTAGTTCATTCTCTTTCTAGTACAAATTTTCTCTCTTAAATCTGAACTACCAGTTGGTTTTTTAGTGACAAATTTGTGCCAGACTGATCACTTCATTTAGACAGACATATGGGATGAAATACATATATGTAAACACATGCGCACACACGATTTAGAAGGAGACTTCACAGCAACATGTTATAGATAAAGAACATCTGCTGTTTGGGACTGCTGAGCGTCCATCTTGCCTGTAAGTATTAGCACTCAAAGCTTATTTTAGGGAAGGAACTTCCCCTCACTGAATATAGTCTGATGGACTGTTGATTAGGACACCATTCCTGGTCAAGGAGTGGGCACATGACCGAGTTGGACAGCAGGTAATTTTTATTACCAGCCCCCTCCTACCAAACAGCCTGAATTGTGAGGCAAGTAGCGAAAAGGATGTCCTCCTCGCCCCTCTCCTAGACACCAGGATGGTATCAGGCCATTTACTGCAACAAAAGCAACTGGGCAAGGCGATGGAGCAGTTCACACTTCCTGGACCCGTTTGGAGCTAATTATTTCCTTCTATTTAAAGTCTGCTTCCTCAACTCCTTCATTTTTTCCCAATAATTACTTGTAAAGCTCAAAAAAAGTAGAGTTGGTTTCTATTGCTTGCAACCAAAGAACTGTGATTGACACAAAATATTTATAAATTTCTAAAAGAAACTGAATTGTAATTAAGGCACAGAAAGAACTTTTCACGTCATGGGCAACCCACGAATTGAAGAATGTAAAATCACTGAGAATTTGAAACATATACCTTTTACTTGTATGGGTATAAAATTGGTCTGAAACATTTCAATTGCCAACATCACATATAAAATTCAGACTTTTATGTAGATTATTTGTTAACAAACTCTCAAAGATCTAAATCTAAAAGCTAAAATGATAAAACTAGAAGAAACATAGGATAAAATTTCTTTAAATGTCAGAAGAAGTATAAACCATGTAAAGAAAGCATTGATAAATTGGACCTCATCAAAATTGCAAACTTTTGCTCTTCAAAAGATACTGTTCAGGAGATTAAAAGACAATTGACAAACCACAGACTAGAAGAGAAGCTTTGCAAAGATAGTTTATAATATCTAGGTCTATTTCAGCAATGCTAAAATGTGTGAAGGGGGCGGTCAACAAGGAATGTTGCTTAAAACAACATGAGTGACCACCACACGCTTCTAAGAATGGAAAGCAAACAAACAAAGAGTAAACAGACAAAGAGGAACCAAACAACTCCCCAACGCCCAAAACTGATAATGCCAGCTGCTGGCGAGGATGAAGAGCAACAGGAATGCTCTCATTCCTGATATGGGAATGCAAAATGGTACACTTACTTTGGAACACAGTTTTGCAGATTTTTATAAGTGTAAAGATATTCTTATCATATGATCTCGCAGTTGCATTCTTAGGTATTTACCCAACTGATTGAAAACTATGTCTACCCCAAACCTGTATGTGAATGTTTATAGCAGCTTAATTATAATCAGCAAATATTAGAAGCAGCTGGTATGTTTTTCAATCGGCGAGTAGATAGTGGTAAATCCATACAGTGGGATACCAGTCAGTGATAAAAATGAATGAGCTATCAGCCCACCTAAAAGCAAAAATGAATATTAAATGCATATTGCTAAGCAAAAAAAGCAACTTGAAAAGGCCGCATGCCGTATGATTCCATTTATAGAACTGCATATCACAAAGTATATATAAATATATATATAAATTAAAAAGATAAATTAGAAGTTAATAGATCCCAGGGTGAAATGCAGAATGTGACAAAAGAACCTGCTTGTATTACAAATGAGTAAAGTAACCTGACTAAGGAAGACAATGGGGGGAGGAAGGTGCCGACCCAAGTAACTCGGGAAATGAGTGGAGACTGTAAGACAGCAGGAACTGTACGCAAGGGTTGTGTTCTACTTGGTAAAGTTGTTTTCCCTGGATGCGTGGATTCCCAATTCTGAAACCACTACATGTACATATTGGGATTGAATAAATGAGAAAATGGATGGCAGAGACTGGGAGCCAACCTGCAGATAAACAAAAGTGAAGCTGGAAGGATCCATGTGGTAATGGATTTGAGTTGGAGACATAAGTATGAACTTGTATTTAGCTTAATATAAATATATATGTGGCTACAGATAGAGTATGTGCACATACATGGATTAGTATACATACATATATTTTCTTACTCTGTCATCTGACAGAGGTCAGAAGCAACAAGACCTCACTGGCAATTAGCAAATTCATCACCTAGATTTGGGTTTTTAATAACATCACAAAGAGAAACGGTGGTCCTTGGAGAAACAGCTGATTCTAGGGCTGGGGCAGGAAGTATTGAATACAAAAGATGAGCTGGACCACTTTGAGGTGCCAGAAGGTATGTCCTCAAAGAAGTATAAATTGATGGGGACATAGGGGCCAGCTAAAAAAGCTCCCAATGGACAAAGCTGGAATAATTTAAGAAACAAAATAAATGATTTCATGTTGGGTTATGACTCCAAGTATAAAATAAATATCCATGAGTCCATAGTGATATAAGTTAATAATTGAATAGATACATAAAGAGGAGAATAGACTAATACAGCATAGAATTCAAAATTACTTACATAGATGTTCCCCCCTCAGAGGGTGGAGCAAAACTCCCCACCCCTGAAGTGTAGACTTAACATATTGACTTCCTTCTAAATAGTTTAGTGTGGAAAGAGGAAAAAAGGAAGGACTCTACAGTGCAGAGAGTGGGCAGATACTACCTCAGCCACGTGATCAAGGTTGACATCCATGATAAGTCATGTCGATAACATGTGCACTTAGAATAATGTAATAAGTAATGGCCCTTCACCTCCGTTAGCTTCCTCCCAAGAGCCTGCAACTCCATTCTAAAGGACAAAATCGCCAGACAAATTCAAACTGAGGGACCTTCTACAAAACACTGAACCAGCGCTATGAAAACTGTCAGGTGGTCAAAACCAAACAAACAATCAATCTGAGAAACGGTCACAGTCTAGAGGATCTGAGGAAATGTGAACTGGACGTAATATCATATTCTGCATGGGATCCTGGAACAGAAACATGACATCAGTGAAAACTAAGGAAACCTGAAAAAAGCATAGACTTTAGTTAAAAATGGTATATCAACGTGGGCTCATTCTCTGTGACAAATGTACCCTACTAATCACTGTCAGATGTTGGACTTGGGAGAAACTGAGTGTGGGGTGTACAGAAACTCTGTAAGTACTTATAACTCTCTGTAAATTAAAAAATATCCTTAAAATATTTATTTAAATATGCATGTGTGTGGGGAAAAGTAGCATTTCTTGAAATCCAGGTAATATGGCATTCAGGTTTCTGTTTGGTTCTGTTGGTTTTCCAAAAACGAGTAGTTGGTTCTCAACTGATTTAATGATTTTAAGTCAACATTTTCATATCTTCTCAGGAAACTGTTTTTGTATTTTGTTCTAGTCTGTCAATAACCCTATGCATGGGATTGATTACCGTGCGCTCGGGTAGATAGCATTACGTGAACAATGAGGTGGTTACTGGTATAAAACTTGACTTTTCCTAACAATAATTGCATAAGTCTGCTTGACTTGTGAAGCAATATTTCCCCAAGGAATAAAAGAGTTTTTATACTTTTTAAAATCTAGGGAATTGAAAAGAAAGGTAGGCATAAAACTTTTAAATTATTCTAGTGAAAACTTAAGTGTTGGAAGCAATTCAACACGTTGAAATGTTTGGAACCCAGCACATAAAAATGTTTGTAGTAAACCGGGTGAAAGCAACTATAAAAACAGAAAGAATGTCAAAAACAGGAAGCTATAAATACAAGCATACCTCAGAGACGTTGTGGGTTTGGTTCCAGACCATGGCAATAAACCAAGTATTGCAATAAAGTGAGTCATAATCTTCTTACTAGTGGAGGGTCTTGCCTTCAAGTTGTGAAAAGCGCAACATCTGTGGAGGGTAATAAAGCAGAGTGCACTAGCTGAGGTATGCCTGTACCGTACATAGTACATCATTGAAAATAGCTCCAAACGGGGAACATGCTTAGTTAAGACACTGAATGGTCAGCAAGCTTGTATTTCTCCCATTTGTTTCCCCTGCCTTATCATTTCTTTCCTGCTGACCATAGAGATCCTATTGCAAAGTAACCGAATTTTAAGTCTCTGAACACCTCAGCTTTTCACAGTTGTTTGCACAGTGTGAGGGAAGAGAATACTATTTGAAAAATTAGCTGTTTTACTTTGTATTTTCGCTTTTGTAAAAGCTCTACTGTGAAATCAGAAAGATATTGTAGAAATTCTTAACTGTTCCCTATCTATTTTCTGAGAAAGTATACATTCGCGCACACACATTCACATACATCATACTGTAAAACGCACAGCCCACACGCTCACCTGTGTCTACAGCCTAGCTGCACACGAGGGAAGGGGCGGTGCCACTCAATCCAGAGAGTCTACTAACTGAAGCGAGGTTAAGGCAATTTGTAGCGTGGTAAATTGTCAGATTTGTCAGCCAATTGTATGCTGAGGCTGTGGGAGGCTAGGGCGTAGGACACGTGAGTTTTAGCCTAAGGGAGAGTGTTTGGGAGCAGGGATTGCCCAGGAGGTAAATTCAGGATAGGAAGTTAGCAAAAACAATCAGGGCCAGCAGGAGCTTTACCTCTATAGGAAAGAACAAAATTCCATTTTGCAATTTTGTCCTGAGGAATCAACTCTCTGTAGGGAAACTCCTGTGTAGCCTTGTAACCAGAATAACTGGTTTTGAGACTTAAGAGCAGAATATTTCACTGTGTTTTGTCACATAGAGTAGAGAGACAATGTCATTGCACAAGGACTCGGGACCTGCTTCCAGTCTCCACTGTTCCTCTAATTTAACCTCTAACTTCGGGGAAAGCATCTCACTGCTCTGACCTTTGTCTTTTTGTTTGTTTGTTTGTTTGTTTTTAGATGGAATTATTGGACTAGAAGCTCTTTAATCCCTTTCAAATCTACTTTTCTAAGAGGCTAGGACGGTGATGTAAGTATCCGATCAAATTTCTCAGATACCTTCCTCAGAAAACTAGCACATTAAGAATATAGCTTTAGATGAGGTTTACAGAATTCAGATTTCACAACTAAATAGATGAAGTTTAGTATTTTGCCATTCCCATGCCCTTTTTTCCTCTTTTATCAAGTTGTGAGTATAAAGATTTTTTTATATCTGACCAAATTGCTTAGCCATCTCTCCATTGTTTGCCCATAACTTCCCCTTCTCTTTGTATGTTGCTCATAGTGCTTAGAAATGAAGTCAAGCAAGTTCAGATACTTGTTGGCCTGAGTCCAGACTCCAGGGCCTGAGGGATTCCGTGCAGCGGGGCTCACTCCTATTTCTAGTGGTTGTGGACTCATTCTGCTTCCCACATATTGCATGCAGGTCACCCTCTGAACATCGCAGAAAGATCCCTTATTGTTCTCTAGACTAATTTGATCCCTTGGAAATGTTAAGATCATACATGCCAAATTCCTGGAAGTGATTTTATGGCTAAATTTGGGCTTTTGATTCTGATATTTTGAGTTCAATAAGAATAGTCAAGACAGTCAGTTCTGCCTGGGACATGTTTCCATTACACACCCTGGACTGGGTCCCTGACCATGGTGGCAGTAATATCACACTTCACCACTTTGGACTTTCTGAGGATACTGGAAGGTGGGCAAACTGTTGGTCTTTCCCTGACTGTTGTCCATAGCCTTGTCACGGAGCACGGACAGGCATTGACAGGAAGACCCTTTCACAGGAGGCAGCCATTCGAAAGGGGGAGGAGAGGATTTCTGCACATCAGCCATTTCCAGGATTCTGAGATGACGCTTGAGTAGGATACAGATGATGTACTATACGAAACTCCTAGCCACAAGTCTTCAAAGGGCAAATTAGGGGATTTTCTCAGTCATCAGCTGCTTGACTGATTGTCTGAGAGTGCCAACTGCTTTGGACTGATTCTTGGTGACAGTCTTGTTAAGCTGACACTCCATATCTCTAATGTCTTCGTTCTAGTATAAAATGCTCATATAAAGTCCATTCAAAGGAAATAGTAAGATTTCAGCAGTCAACTTAAAAACTACCTTCACATATTACAACATGGAATGATTTTAAATACAATCTCCTTCATATGCTGTTGGTCATGACAGGGGTATGATTTTGAGAAGTCTCATAATTTAAGCATGCCTTTCTTCTATAGCATGTTTCCTACATGTTCTTAAACAAAAAAAGCTCAATGCTTCACGAAGAAGAGTTGGAATTCTTCCTCTGTTTTGTAGGATATTTTAGAGAAGTTGCTCTGTGTCCAGTGAAGCTGATTGAGTTTATCTCCTTGGAGCTGAGTTCCTACTTTCACTGGCACATAACCTTGACTCTCCACTATTTTTTTCTCCTTTTCTCTTTTCTCTTCTATTTCTCTGAGCAGTAGCATTCCTTTGTTTTCCATTTCTGTCATTTCCTTTCTTTTGCAGTGTTTCCTCTAAGGGTATGGATATAAGCTCTTGGGGGCTGAAGACGCTTATTATTCCTTTGCATTCCTCACCACTGTAAGTAGTTATTACTGCTGCTGAGTTGTCTATGAGTTCTGGCGACCCTATG
Organism: Macrotus californicus; assembly: GCA_007922815.1. Taxonomy (NCBI): domain Eukaryota; kingdom Metazoa; phylum Chordata; class Mammalia; order Chiroptera; family Phyllostomidae; genus Macrotus; species Macrotus californicus. The sequence goes on along the minus strand of VMDR010006444.1, from coordinate 12,060 downwards.
AATGAGCTGTGTCCACAGTGTCCCATCCTCAACAACCCTGCTCAGCTCCTGCAGACTCATGTCTATGGTTTCTTTTATGCAGTCAGTCCATCTCATGTTCAGTCTTCCTCTTTTCCTGCCGCCTTCCATGTTTCCCAGCATTACTGTCTTTTCCAAAGAACTCTGCCTTCTTGTGATGTGCCTGAAGTAGGACAGCTTCGGTTTTGTCATTTTTACTTCAGCGATGTTTCAGACTTAACATGCATGAGGACCCACGTGTGTCCTTCTGGTGGTTCAGTATATCTGTAGATCTCTCCTCCAACATCATATGTCAAATGAATCCATTTTTTCCCAATCAGTCTTCTTCACTGTCCAGTTTTCACATCTATGCATAGTAATTGGGAATACAAGTGTGTAGATGATCTTAGCCTCTACTGACATATCTTTGCTCTTGGGGATCTTTTCTAATTCTTCCACTGCTGCCCTTCTGAGTCTTTGCCTTCTCTTGATATCTTGGCTGCACTCTCCATTTCAATTGATGACTGAACCAGGGTAAGCAAAATCTTTAACAATGTCAATGTTTTTGCTCTCTGTGTTAAAAATGTGTATTTCTTCTAAAGTCATGATTTTTGTCATCTTGATGTTCAAATGCAGTCCTGCTTTGGCACTTTCTTCTTCCACTCTCATCATTTCTACGTTCTACCAGTAAGATAGTATCATCTGTGTATCTTAAGTTATTGATATTTCTTCCACCAGTTTTCATTCCCCTTTCACCTTAACTAGTAAGAGACTATTATTAGGTTCCTATATGTAGCTGTGGTGATGTTAGGCACCTGATATTTATCTGTTCATTTTTTTTCCGTAATCACAAATAGTAGAAACAGATAGTTTCATTATCTGAATTGAAAGATTTCACCTATAAGTGGAACCTAATCAACAAAACCAACAAGCAAGCAAAATATAATCAGAGACATTGAAATAAAGAACAAACTGACAGTAACTAGAGGGGAAGTGGGAGGGGATAATGGAAAGGGGGAAGGGTTGTCAGGACCATGTATGCAGGACACATGGACAAAGGCAAAGGGGGTGGGATCAAGAGTAAGAAGTGGGGATGGCTGGGGTGGGGGGAGTGGTGGAAGGAAAATAGAGACAACTGTACTTGAACAACAATAAAAAAATGTGAAAAAAAAGATTAACCTCATACAAAAAAGAGTAAAGCTCACTATGCATGGTGACGGATGCCGACTAGACACGCCATGATGACCACTTCACAACACATACAATACTGAGTCATTGTACCCCGATGCTGATACTGTATTATGTCAACTATATCTCAATAAACAAGATTTAAAAAGTAAGGTTAAAAATGATTAAGTCACATCTTTTATATTAAGCCCCAGTAAGTAGTAGACTTTTTATGTGAAGGCAGAATAATTGACTCCAATGACCAATCTTTTGAATTCACAGATTTATTTTATACATATTAGTCTTCTATGAAGTCTAATAACATTAATATTTTATATTATTGTGCATTTCCTGTGCCCAGTCATGGTGTTAAGTATTTCCTATATATTACTCTGCTGGATTCTCAGAGCAGTTACCTGCAGCAAGGATAAACACTTCATTGAAGAAGTTAAGTAACTTTCCCGTGGTCGCACAGGTAGGAAATGGTAACGCTTTAGAGCATTGCCCTAGAGTCATGTGCCACAAGATGCTAAATCTTGAGCCAATTTTCTGGGATAAATTTCATGCACAGAATTAGACATATTCGTATATGACCTTGACGGCTGCTGTCAGGAATAAGGGACAAGTGACGACGGCAAATTTATACAATGTGTGTATTTTTATAAATGTGTTCTTTCTGTTTTAGTTTGTTTTAAAAAGGGACCTAACTGTATTCAAAATTTTCAGTTTATTCAGTGATTCAGGCTAGATCTGGCTTGCTATGGGGTGAAAAACTAGACTTTGGTAGCCAAGTTATTTGAATACCAAATATAGATTCTTCCAATTCAGTCATTTGCTAATTGGTCTTTTCCTACCTGAGGATCTGGCCTGGTGTTTGTGTCTACATTTAAATAACACTCGCTGACCCCAGCCTTTCAGTAGATCCTGCCATCCTGTGATCATAAGGAAGTATTTATACATTTTTAAATCATGAATTTCAAATTGTGGGGTATAACTATGAGCAGTGTGGCAATAACAGCTGCTTTTGTGGAGCCTCATTTTATCACTTTCTTTTATGTAAAAAGCACTAGACAGAGGCATAGAAAACTATGGCATTACATTATAAATCTTTGAGAAATCAAACTTGTATTGAACATGTTGACTGTGGATTTCTTTGAAAAGCAATTTACTTTGTAAATAAAATTAAAATTTCAACTGTCATATGTGCTTCTTCATGCAGAAAATGCCTTGCACTACTTTATATTTTGCCCAGAAAGTTATTTTTTAAACCTGCTGGTCTTAAATTATGGATGGACTTAGCCAGGCATGGCTGTTTTATATTGTACTTGGATTTAGTGGAGAGCTGAACAGTGGGAAACCTATCAAAATGCTTAATCAGATAGTGATCCCACACACTAAAAGGTGCTGGCGTTTCTTAATGCAGTAAAATTTCACACATAACTGCCCAGGGCTCAGCTGTACACGGGTGACACCCACACAGTTCATTCCAGCTCTATTCAGTGCTGCACTGTCCATTCATGGGCACGCCACTCTCGTGGCTCTTGGGAGACTGGCACTCAATCTCTGAATCCCACAGCGAGAGATTCTTCTGCAACCCATTAGTTTCCTTCTGGGTTTAAACCCTGGCTCCACCAGTTCCCAGCTCTCTGACCATGGGCAGGCCATTTAGCCACTCTAAACTTGTTTTGTCCCCAATTAAAAGGATGAGAATACTTACAGGATTATATAAAGATTCTGCCCAGTGCCGGACAAGTAGCAAATACTCAATAACTTGGTAGCTATTAACACCGTCTGTAAGCAGAACTCCTATTTACCCTATGCCAGGGACTTGTGATGTTGTTCCATCATTAAGTATCATTTGAGATGGAGATTCTATTCATTTCTAGGCAGCTAATTTCCATTTTTAACTTATGTTTAAGTTTATTTTCTCCTGCCACATTAAAGATTTCAGAGAAGTTATCAAAGGCAAATTCCTTTTTATAGGTAAAATGTTAAGTCATGCCATGTAAAAATTTCTCAGGCAGTCTTTAAATGCCCACAAAAAATTCCTGAAGAGTTAGACCTACAAAGACCCAAGGATGTGGAATGGGAATCTTTGCCTGAGACACTGGAGCTGGGTACCGCAGAGGTGAACCCAGCAATGGAACACTGACCCTGCGTCAGTCTGTGGGCACAGATGCAAATAAACCAGGCACCCCGTTCTCTACTGCTGAGCTGGCTGGGAAACATGGAGCCGATCGTATTATTGGGCTCGTCACAAATTTATTGTTTTAATGAATGCTCATTTCTGGTCCCCTTCTCTCCACCTTGTTTTTTGATAGTGCCCTCTCTTTCCGCCCAGGCATCCAATTGGTCTACTACTACCAGGCTACATGAGGCCTTGGGGAAACTGTGGACTTTCCCCATCTCCCATCTTTTCCTGTACCTCAGAGAGGTTGAAGGCAGGGCTGCACCACTTCCATGAAACTCGCTGACAAATGCCTAAGGGGTCCAAGCACTTGATTTTTCCAGTGGTAAATTTCCAGTGCCTCAGGCAACCAGGTAAACAGCCACCTGATGCTGATCCTAAGGGGGTCTGTTCCCCTCTACAGGCCCCACAGATCTGGCAACACAAAGACTGCCTGTCCCTAAGTTCTGTGAAAGTACAGATAAAGCTGAATAAAATGGGCAAAATATTTGGCAACTCTAGCTGCTCCAGCTATAGTTATTTATCTCTCCATAGTAAAGACTAAGGAAGGGAAAGACTTGTTACTCGGGCACTGGAATTGGTCTTTTTAAAAATCATTGTTCCTTTTTGTGTTCGAACTAGCGATTTTCTGTTCTGCTCTTAGGGTGGCACACTTGGGTGAAGGCCTGGTTGGAGCAGTGGGCTCGGAGCTCTTGGCCTGGGCCGTTAGGGACTTCCCAGGTGACAGAGTCCTACTCTTTCTACATCCCCCATAGGGACCTTGTGTTCTCAGAACAAAAATGAAAAACCCACACAACACTTGCACTATTTTATAAAGCCTTAAAATGGGCAGATAGAAAAGAGGGAGGCGTAGAAATGCTCGGCTGAATGGCCTTCAAACTTCTGTGTTCACAACTCCCGCTAAAAGAATTTTGACAAACATTTACATGGTTTGAGATTGGAGTAAAATTTTTATGATAAACTTAAATAAATAATTTCTGATTGCAAATATTTACATTTAAAAGTAGAACATCATTCTTTCAAGGTATCCAGTAGACTATAAATATAACACATTTGGTAGCAAGCAACATCCTTTAAAATTTATATGGAAAACTCTCCAACAATTAGACATTTTGCATTATCCATTTTTCTCCTTGAAATTGCATTTCCATTTCAAGTCTGACATGGAATTTATTCTAATTACTAGTTTAACTTTGTTTTTGAAGGTCTTGTAATTCATACTGGTTGTCTTCATGCATGTCTACAACCGTGTGTGTCTTTAATTTTTCAAAACAATTTATCACCATAAAGTTCTAAGAATTAAAACTTTTTTCTTCAGTGAGTTATTACAATTATTAATCCACACTTGATTAAAACAATATTGATAATGCATATCATTATTAAGCACAAAAATAATATTTTATTGCAAATATACCTCATCAAAATAAATGGCATGTCCTGTCGTTGGGTTACCCCTTGGTTTGGTGCCTGGAGGTGTGTACGCCAGAGAAGGTGCTACATCAGACGCTGGGCTGGTGAGGAAATATGCCTTTTTCTTATAGAGAAGACAAAGAGCTGTAGTGAAAAGTGGTGGGAGAGAGGAAGAAAGATAACTTTTCAAGCAGGTGAGTTTTAGAAAAGAAAACACACAAAGCTGAGGATTCTGGTATTTATTTTCCTAAAACTCTTTGTGCTCACCCACCATTGGAAGGGTTTTGAAACCTTGGAGGGGTCCTCGTGCCAGGTTGCAGAATAGTGACCCATGCCGCCAACACCTGCTCAGTTTACGAGTGAGGAACTTGAGCCCCAGAGAGATGAAATCGTTTGTTCTAGTTTCAAATGGTGAATGAATGGCATGTCTGGGATTTGAGTCATAGTCCCTGGACATGTATTTTGGTGCTCTTTATTCTATGCTACAAGAGAAGCATTGTCACACTGCCAGTGGGAGATCATGGATGTCCTTTGTGACATAAACTCACCTACAGGTCTCAAATCATATTCCATGAATTACCTCACCTGTTTGACGGGAAACCGGAGGACTGCATCTCCTAGTTCCACGGGCCTTGCTATGACATTTCATTCATCATATTATGTACTTAATTTGTCTCTATGTCTGAAACCCTATCCGTTAGTCACCAAATAGCCTGAAAGTAATGGTGTCCCCACAGGAGCTAGTATTTCCAATTTTTTTGTTATTTGTTTATTTTTTAGAGAAGGAGCACATTTTCATGCCAGAACACTCAAATATACTAGCACAGATTTTAAATGAAACTCAACTGATTTGGACAATCTATGCTCCTTACAAATTACTGCATCATATCAGATATTATAAAAACAAAACCTAAAACTGCAAAACAGTTCTGTGTAGCTGACCCTTGCTTTGTTTAAAGTTATTTATCACATAAGGTTTTGCCCAGACTCTTAAAGCTCTCAGAATTAGTGTTCTAATGACTGTGTTTCTTTTTCCCTGAAATGCCCTTCTTTGGATACACTATTTTCTATTCATTCCAAACAGCTACAGTATGGTATCACTTCTGATATTTAGCTACGAACCAGAGCAAGGGTAATACTATTCTTGCAAACAGAGATCTTGTTTCTCTATAAATAGCATAGTTCTACCCTGTGTTGTTCAAAACTCTCAGAATAAAGTTAGTGAGGAAAATATTCCCGGTGGCTCAATTCTTTGTGATGCCTCATACTGGCCACCAAGTGTCACTCTTGCTCTTTTTGCTATTGAAAAAATATTTTTATTGACAAAAGGATACTTAATCCCAGTCCCAATTCATAGATTCTAGTTCTAATTGCATGTGGTTGAATCTTAACCATCTTTCTTTTTAAACATCACTTTAGCAGCCGAGGGCTGCTAGTTTGGGTCTTGCTGTTTGGGCTAAAGAGGTATAGCAACAGTGTGTAGATATGACGGATGAGGCCTTTGTGCCCCACTCCCCTGGGCCAGCTTATTTCTTGTATTGGAGAAATCATTCTGACAATCCTGTATGCAGATGACCATGCAGAGTCAATCACTTGTAGATTCCTGTTAATAGGAATAAAATGCTGGCTATTTGCAGCAATAGGACCATATACCTGGGAAGGAGTAAACAATGATTATGAATTCCATTTTCTTACCCATACAAAGTCAGTTACAGAAGCAAAATATAGAGCACACGTTTGAGAAATAGTATTGTGATAAGGAAACACACTGTCCTGGAATCTCAATGACAAGATCCTGTAGGATATGGCATTTTAGTGCATTCTTTTAAGTTTTAGCCTACAGATGGGGATGGAGTCAATCAAACTGGATGTCACTGAAATAGATTTTCAGAGTTGATGTCCATACCTATGTGATGTCCATCTGGGTTCACAGGTAGAAATATGCTTTTGATAAATAGGTATATTCATTTTTCTGGGATGTACATTCCTGGTTTCATGAGAGAAAACGACACTTGAACCTCCTGGCAGGGAGTTAGTCACACTGCAACCTCTTGCATCTATCCTGTCACCTTCTGAGGTTCCTAAGGCAGCGTCAGAAACCTCAGGACTGGATGCAACCTGATTCGATATGACCCAGGGCTGTGATGAAGAGGTTAGACTCTGTGCTCACTGCGGCTCTGAATCCCTAAAAGTTCCTCCTCACTGGGGCAAGCTGAGGCGAGTAAATTAAAACTAAGGGCCAGGGTGAGATCAGGGAGCTGTGCTCACTGATGCCCTGTCTCCTCATCTTACTCCAGAGGCATTCATTTTTAATATTGCATATACATCTTTTGGGTTGCTATATTAAAATAAGGATGAGCATGGCCCTGGCTGAGTAGCTCATTTGATTAGAGTGTCATCCCTATACACCAAGGTGACGGGTTTGATTCCCCGGTCAGGGCACATACAAGAATCAACCAATGAGTGCATAAATAGTGGAACAACGAATCTACACTTTTCTCTCTCTCTTCCTCTGTCTCAGTAGGTAAGTAAGTAAATAAAGTAAAAATAAAATAAAATAAACATGAGTGTGATCCTTAGCATAAAATGTGACTGGCTCTGTGGAAGCCACATTATGTCATAAAATGAGCATAAACTTTGAATTCCTATAGTTCTGTAATTTAATTTCTGGTTCTGGCATATATTAACTGTATGACCTAAAGCAACTGTTTTAACCATTCTAAGACTTAGTTTGCATAGTATCATACTGAAGAATAATAGCACTAATTTTCCAGGATAATAATTTCCGGTGTTATAATTAAAATGTGGGTGTTTTCTTTTTGAGAGAGAGAGAGAAGGGGGGATAGGTGCATAATAAACACTCAATAAAAATTATAAACAATTGGAAGATGAAATATGCTCCTTAGTTCCCATTTAGAATTTTTCATGGGCCATATTCTTACCAAATGAAAATGAAAATAAAAACTTAAACTGCCCTGTTAGGTAACTATGCTCTAGCCTCAGTGAAATGAAGGAAGGTGGCTGTCCCAAAACAACAAATGCTATTTGATGCTGTAACAAATTACCACAAACTTAGTGGTTTAAAACAACAGAATTTTATAGTAATTTAAAGAGGATTTAAGTTAAGTGAATATACAAGGAATAGGTGCTCAGAGTGGTTTTCCTGGATAACATTTCTCATATGTTCAAGGGGCATAATCTCTTCCTGCTGGGGTGGGTGGGGAACAAGGAACAGGGTGACCTGTAGCATGCAGTAGGAACATAGTTATTCTGGTTATCACTGGTAGGAGAGAGTTAAGTAAAAAGTGGAATTTTGTCACTATAGCAACAAGTGATTATAAAGACAGCAGAATCACTGGGCTGTATAAAATGGTCCCGGAGAGCATACGTGCACAGGGAATAAAAGGGCCTGGACCTCTAATCACAAACACGCATGGAAAACTCCAGGGTCTCTATGAAAGCTTTGGAGCAATGCTGTGTCTCCTGATGTTTCAGGACAAGTGCCTCTGGACCAATCCCAAAACAGATGATCAGGTTGTAGAGTTGAAGACCTAATGGAATCTTTTTATGAAAAATTATATTTTATTATTATGCTATTGTCATTGTCCCAATTTTTCCCCTTTTGCTTCCCTCCACCCAGCACCCCCACTCCCTCAGGCAGTCCCCACACCATTGTTCATGTCCATGGGTCATGTATATAAGTGCTTTGGCTGTTCCATTTCCTATGCTGCACTTTACATCTCCCTGGCTATTCTGTAACTAGCTATTTGTACTTCTTAATCTCCTCACCTCTTCACCCATTGTCCCCCACTGCCCTCCCATCTGGCAACCATCAGAATGCTCTGTGTATCTATGATTCTGTCTCTGTTCTTCTTGTTTACTTTGTTTTTTAGATTCAATTGGTGATATGTATTTATTGCCATTTTATTGTCCATAGTTTTGATCTTTTTTTAAAATAAGTTCCTTTAACATTTCATATAATAGTGGTTTGGTGATGATGAACTTCTTTAGTTTTTTCCTTGTTAAGGAAGCTCTTTAACTGCCCTTCAATTCTAAATGATAGCTTTGCTGGGGGGAGTAATCTTGCCTGTAAGTCCTCGCTTTCCTTGACTTTGAATATTGTTGCCAATCCCTTCTAGCCTGCAAAGTTTCTTTTGAGAAATCAGCTGACAGTCTTATGGAAACTCCCCTGTAGGTAACTAACTTCTTTTCTCTCTCTGTTTTTAAGATACTCTCTATATCTTTAACCCTTGGCATTTTAATATAACATATCTTGGAGTGGGCCTCTTTGCATCCATCTTGTTAGGGACTCTCTATGGTTCCTGGACTTGCATGTGTACTTCCTTCACCCAATCAGGGAAGTTTTCTTCCATTATTTTTTCAAGTAAATTCCAATTTTTTGATCTTTCTCTTCTCCTTCTGGTACCCCTATGATGTGAATGTTGGACCTCTTGAAGTTGCCCCAGAGACTGCTTATGCTATCCTGTGTTTTTGGATTCTTTTTTCTTCTTGTTGTTCTGATTGGTTGTTTTGTGCTTCCTTGTATTCCAAATCATTAATTTGATTCTCAGCTGCATCCACTGTACTGTTGTTTCCCTGTAAATTGTTCTTTATTTCAATTAGTGTAGCCTTCATTTCTGACTGGCTTTTTTTTTTTGCTATTGAGGTCCTCACTAAGTTCCTTGAGCATCCTTACAACCAGTGTTTTGAACTCTGCATCTAAGAGATTGCTTATGTTCATTTTGTTTAGTTCTTTTTCTGAAGTTTTGACCTGTTCTTTCATTTGGACCATGTTTCTTTGTCTTCTCACTTTGGCAGCTTCCCTGTGTTTGTTCCTGTGTATTAGGCAGAGCTGCTATGATTCCCTGTCTTGGTAGTGTGGCCTACCTGTAGGGTCCAGTGGCAAAGCCACCCCTATCACCCAAGCTGGATACTCAAAGTATGCCCTTTGTGTGTGCTGAGTACACACTCCTCTTGTAGTTGAGTCTTGATTGCTGTTAGCAGGTCAATGGGAGTGACTTACCCAGGCCAGTCAGCTGCAATGACTGGCTGTGACCACTGACCACCAATATCCACCCTCTTTGGAGGATCAGCTCTGCAGAGGCTGGGGGTGGTGCTCCAACAGGATCTGTAGCTGTCCATTGGGTATGCAGGCTCTGGGGTTTCCCAGGTGGGTCAGCCCTCACCCAGGAAACTAGGTCAGCCTGGGGCCACCCTGCATGAACTACAAAGCCATCTGTAGATGGCTGCTACTTGTGCTGGGCTTAGAGATTCCCAGGTGAAGCTAAGCTGTAAACCTAGGCTAACTGCTGCTAGTGGGCCTGGGGCCACTTAGCAAGGGAAGTAAGGGCTGGGGCTGAGGCTGGCTGTTGCTTGTTTGAGAGAATTTAGGATGTTGTAAAACATGAGCCAAGACAAGCCATTCATATGGTAAATCCACTGTTAACAGATTGGGTGGGCTGGCAATGTGAGTAGGACAGAGCCTCAGGGACTCCAGAGTGGGGCAAACAGTGTTAGCCAGGTTGATGGAGCCTGATATGGTACCCACCAGCTGGCTCTGTGGGGGGAGGTTTCAAAAAAGGAACAATGACCTCTGCCTGCCTTTTATAAAAAAAGATTTTATTTATTTATTTTTAGAGGGGAAGGGAGGAATAAAGAGGAGGAGAGAAACATCAGTGTGTGATTGCCTCTCCCTTGCCCCTTCCTGGGGACCTGGCTGTAATCCAGGCATGTGCCCTGATTGGAAACTGAACTAGCTACCCCTTGCTTTGCAGGCCAGCACTCAATCCACTGAGCTATACCAGCCACTGCTTTCCTGCCTTTTTTTTGTGAGAAAGCTGCCTCCCAGCTCTTGCCTTGATGCCAGACACTTCAGTTCCTCCTTGTGTGCCACTGGTGCCTTTCTACCTGCTACCCTGGTGCTGGAACTCAGAGGAAGTGAGTCTGAGTAAGTCTCTGTGCCAGTTCTTTAAGAGAAACTGCTTGGGACTCCAGAAGTTTCTTCCACTGACTCAATCTCTGCTGGTGTTTGCAGCCAGAAGTTATGAGGATTTATCTTCCTGGCACTGGAACCCTTGGCTGGGTATCCTGGTGTGGACCTGGGATTCCTCACTCCCAAGATATCCCTCCCAAATTTTTATCCACCACACATGGGTGTGGGGCTAGACCATTCATCATGTACATGTCCCCATATCTCCTACCTGAGTGGATGTGGTTTCTTTAATTCTGTGGTTGTCAAACTTCAATTCAACTCTATTTCTGATGGTTATGATTGATGGTTATTCTGTAGTTTAGTTTTAAGTTTAATGTAGTTGTACAAGGAGGAGAGCCATGTTTACCTATGCCTCCATCTTGAACAGAAGTCTAATGGAGTCTTTAATAAGGGGACTGGTGGGGATGAAGTGGGACCACAAGAAATAGGATAGAGACATTGGGCTGACATGGGCAAGAGCAAATAGTCTTGAACTTCTCCTCAATCCCTTTGCTTATCAAGGACTTCTATAAGAGCCTTTCAATGACTTCACTACTTGAGACACTAGCCTCCCACACTGATGTCAGTTCTCTTTGGCACCTACCCCTACCACCTCTTATTACCTCCAGAACAGTTACAAGATTTAGAAAGTAATATAGTTAGGACAATTAAATAGAAGGGCTGCTCAGAGCAGAGATAGCCTGTAGGCCAAAAATGTATAAAATCTCAGCATCTATATTAACAACAGCCTGGGAAGCATGTGCAAGTGAATTATAAGGGTGCTAAAACAAGAGGGATGAGACAAAAGGCTCAAATAGCCAAATACTTTGCTATGCGTATACTGCCAAGGAGTTAGGATTTGATGTGCTGGTTTAAGCTCTTGGAAGTAGTATTTGTCATCTGCAGGTTTGGCAAATCTAAGCCTGAACTCAATGATGGCCTAGATTGTTAGAAATTTGGAAAACTGAAACTTCCCTGGAACACCAATAACATCTGAATAATTAAATAAATAGTCTGAAGACTCAGGAAAATGGGGGTGTTGGAATGATCTATGATTGCAACCTGCAAAACCATTCTCTAACTATTCACCCGGGGAGAGTCTAGAGCATGCATTAATACATGCATTGATGTTGGACAATAAAAGGAAATTTTAAGTTTTTAAAAACAACATTTTATACCTGTAAAACTTCCTTCTTGAGTCTTCTTATAAGGTTTTCAAATACTATTTGTTAGAGCATTTATCACAAGAAACTGTGGAAATAACTTTATAAAGCATGGGAGTTATTTAGAATTGCAGACAGAACACGATTTAGAATTAATGACCATA
>VMDR010006443.1:0-45467 GCA_007922815.1 Macrotus californicus | reverse complement strand
AAAAAAAAGGCTTATTATTTATAGTATTCAGCACTTTTAGTTTTAAAGCCATATGGTTAGTTTCTTTGCCTCTTAAAAAACAAACAAAAAGCCTTCTATCCTGCATTTTCTATAAACTTCCAAAACTTGCATTATTTGAGGTCATTTCAAGCTAATTTGATTTCCTCACAGTAATTTGTGGTCTAAAATAAGGTAATTGGGAAACTTAGAAAGAACTGGAGAATTTAGGGGAGAAATTCTTCTATTTTTTTTCCAGGCCTGTGTGGTATGAGAACCAGTCTCTGCCCAATGCACTCATTTAAGTTCTCTGTGGGTTCCTTACAATGCTTCCTTTTTAAAATCTCGTCGTTAAGAGTGACAGGCCAGGCATTTTAACTCAGTGTGATATTCTTAAAATTCATACACCGAAATCTCAGGAGAAGCACTGAAAGAAAATGCAGGGTGTATATTATATTGATTGGTCTATTGTGCCCAAAACACCCGTTGTATTTTGTCAGTCACTCGGAAGAAGAAATCTCAGTTTGTGCGTGGCTGCTTTGTAAAAGTTCAGGAAACCGTCCATGTGGGATCTGCCCACCCTGTTCATGCCTTCGCCAAAACTGAGCCCGTCCTGCTCTGCGTTGCGCTTTGATTTGGGGTTCCGCTAGCTTGGAAACTTCTGGAAGGCAGAGAACACGTTCATCCTTACATGTTCTGTTCTGGTGGACATTCAGAGCATGCTTGGAAAGTAATTCAGACAGTTGGTGCCGCTAAAAATTGTTTACAGGCATGCTTTGTCAATTCTAGAGATACAGAAAACTGGTGAAAATTGATTTACGCTCATACTCTCCTTTTCCCCTTGTTTTCTCCCACTTAGCCCTTTTTCCCATTCTCATATGCCTCTCATTTTTCATACTAATACTTTTCTTTTTTGGTTCTCACTGGACACTTCAGAACTTGAAATGTTTTGACCCTTAGCATGTGCCCACTTAGTCTGGTTTTTTAGAAGAGTTCTAAAATGAGTTGGATACAGTGCTAAGTGTAAGCAGGCAGGTTAAAAAATGCAATGCCCATATCTGTTTTAAAGTCCACAGACAGGCCCTGGCCGGTGGCTCGGTTGGTTGGAGCATCGTCCTGTACACCAAAAAGGGTTGTGGGTTCGATCCCCGGTCCACCAGGATGCATATAGGAGGCAACTGATCGGTGGGTGTGTTTCCCTCTCGCATCAATATGTTGCTCTCTCCCTCTTCCTCTCTCTTTGAAATCAATAAAAACATATCCTTAGGTGAGGATTAAAAATTTTTTTTTAATTAAAATGCAGAGACAGGCCTGTTTTATGCTAAATGACACATTCATGTGATATGGTGGTCTTGACATTTTATTGCTACGGAAAGAAGGAAAGCGGGGAGAAGTCTAGGGAAGGCTCCTTGCCTTCCCCGGGTGGAATCGCTGTGAGCAGTGAGCTACACACAGCCCTGCGTGGCAATTCTAATCCGCCTACGAGCGCAAGTCAATGGGGCCTTTGTTCCAAGCTTGGGGAAGAATGCATGAGCCAAGCAGTGGTGGGAATTCAGTTTAGGTCCACGGTTGTGTGGACTGGGCTGACTTTCAAAGGGCTCCAGACATTTACTTTTACTAGTGAGAGACAAAAGAGCAGAAAATCCATATTTTTCCTTGCTACTGAACAACTCACTGTAACACATCACATGTCATTTGTTCCTTGTGGTTAGGTGGGGACAGAGATGTTTGGTTATTTGTTTAGAGCCTGAAGATCGAACTGCTTCCTCTTTTGTGCAGATAGAAACCAGAAGTTATCTTTTTCTCATCCAAAGGTGAAGCAGCCATTTGAGAACCCTGTGCTCAGTCATCAGAAAAGTCTTACCCTTAACAATGGAACTTTTAATTTCTGCTCTACCTTGTAGATTATTCAGTGTAAGCTCACCGGCAGCTGGCAATGTAGGGCTTGACCAGGCACAGAATATTGGCAGAGCATTGTATGGGTTCAGAAAATTGCTTACGTCCTTAAAGAACTGAAGTTAATTGGAAGCCAGCTAATATTTCATGTTTCTGATGTCATTTGCCTTTGTGAAATCAGTTCCTATGGCTTTTCTCTGGAATGGACTTAACAAGAAGAAGGATGAGGGATCTAGTGAAGGAGGTACCCTTACAAATGTCACTGCGGAATCAAGCTTCTTGGAATTGGATTTTAAAGTTCATTTTGTCAAAACTGCTTTATGGATGAGAATATCAATGCGTGGTCACTCCTTACTCCCTGGTATAGTAAGTAGTGCTCTCACTTTGCGTTTTAATCAATTGCGCCTTCCCTTATAGATCAGATGGAATGCTTTTAGGATGAGGGTTGACTCTGGTTTTATCCGTGTATCTTTAGTGCCTCACCTGACGGGCATGCAGTACGTTTGAGCCTATTTTTGCAAAATGAATGAATCAGTGAATGAATGAACCAGACTTGCCTTGGTCCCTCTCTTTGTCCTGTAGGGTTGCTGCTTATTTTATAAGTCAAATGCTTCTCTTCCTTTAAAAGGCACCAACAGAAATGTACCTCAAAGTAAAGGGACAGCAGGAGACAAGCCCCGGTCCTCATTACTTTCTTGTGTATGTATGCGTGTGTGGTGGGTAGCGAGGGGTGGGGTGGGGGGGCGGGAGATATAAACAAAAGATGCAGAAAATAAGTGAAATAATTCCAGGTACCAATAATTCAGTTAAAAAAGTGCCCTGAGCATGAGGCATGGCATGTTGAGTTTCTCAGTAAATGCCCAAATGTCTTCTCTTTAGTAGAAATCTCCCCCTAGCCCTGGGCATCAGTTCATCTGCCCCACAGAGAGGAGATCCTTGCCTCTGCCCCAAAGGCTGATGCATGACAGGCTCCTGGCTGAAGGACTTTGGAACCAGAACTGCTACACAGAATTTCTTTGGAAGGATTAGGTCAGGCAGGGTTGGTGGCTTCTGGCCCTCTTAGGGATGCCATCTTGATGAATGGGATTTTTTTGCCTTTCAGCTTTTGGAAATGGTTTTTTTTTTTTTTTTTCTCTTTGATCTTGTTGAAGGCTACCACATACAAAGCCTCCTTTTTAATTGCTCTGTTTTTAAAATAATTGGAAGAAGGTCTTAAGAGGCATCATCTTAAACTTTGTCAGTTTCCGGAAAACACTGGTTTGCCGTAGGATTCTGACTGTTGTATGTAGCAGGTGAGTCAGACGACAGCAAACAAATATCTGCTGGTCACCTGTCAGGTGCCAAGAGTGGTGCTGGAGAGGTCGCAGGGCAGTGCTTTCCAGGCTGTGGGTTCACAACTTCCTAGTCATAAGAGCCCCGTAGCGGGCTCTGACTAATACTTCCAAACAAATGAAAGGGGTGCTGGAATAGAATATCAGGTTGGGTCACACCGTTGCATCGTTTTATCAGGCCTGAGTTCCAGTTTTGTGTGTGTGTGCATGTGCGTTTGGGGTTACAAGGTAAAGTTTCTTTTTTACCATGTGTCATGGTCGGAGAAGCTTGAAAAGTACTATTTTAGAGAATACCCAGAAAGTGTAGATAGGTTTCTTGCTTTTGAATAACTTAAACTCTTGCGGGGGCAAAGAAACTTCCACAAAGCCGTAAACACTCAAGCACTGAGTTCGGGGAGTAAGTGCTGTGCATTCTGGAGAGTTTAGAGGATGGTGCAGGTTGGACGGTGTCGTGGAGGCAGCGGCACCTGAACTAAAACCTGGAAAGCTGGGTGGGGCTTGGAAGGCGTGAAGGCTAGAGAGTGGCTTAGAAGTGAGACATGGTATGTGGATAAAAAGATGGCAAGATCAGCGTAGAGGTTCAAGTTATGGAATCTGGGATCTGGTCTGGGGGTAGGATGTGGAGCACGGTATTTCAGAGTATGGACACCCTGCCATCCCACAGCTCGGGGGGTCTGCCCGGGTTGGGTAGCCTGCACAGGTTTGGACACTGGGGCGTGACAGGATGTAGGCTGGGCTTAGACAAGGTTTTCCAGCTCCTTCCTAACTCCTCTGTAGTTGTAGAGCTCCTACAGAAATTTCTTCTGGGTGGGTGTTGGATACCGAGTCTCTGGCATCAGATCAAAGAGAGCGAGGAAGGACTTTGGCTGCTGTCCAGAATGTAAATAGAAAGGTAGAGCAGGTCCCATTGTGGTGCCTTGGAAGCCCTCCCGTGGATGAGAGCTGCCGCACTGTCTGTTTGAAATATGGAGAAGGATGGACTCGAAGAACGTTTCTTCTGATACCACCGCTCAGTGTTTGCTCTCAGTGGGGAAGGAAAAAGCAGATAAGAGAGGCCCCTGTTTTTGAAGTGCTGGGAATTTGACCGACCTACCTGAAAGATGCCGTACGAATACTTTGTCATGATCTTCTCTTTGCCCTCAATATCCCCTCACTGGATGTGGTATGCACATAAGCTATAAAACAATTTTGGGAGTAATCACAAAAGCGTGCTCAGGAATTTTTTCCTCTCTGAAAAGGGACTTTGAAACTCTTTGCTATTTTCCTTTTTCTTTCTTTTTTTTTTTTGTGGGGGGGCGGGGGATAAAAACCCTCTTTACTACTTTACTAATTTGAAACAAACAAGTTTCTGAAGCTTAATGTACATTAAAGGGAAAGTGATTTAAATAAAAAAAAAAGTAGCTTTAGACATGAGTGTTTAACTAGAAAAAGTGTATTTAAACACAACTCTTTCATCCGTAACCATAAATACATCAATCATTTTGATTGACTTCTGGTTGGAAGTTTTGATTGATTGTTGTAATAGATGGTCGAATGTTCTAAATTGAGGCTGCACTCTGGAGTATTCAGTGTTTCATCCGAGTCCTTAGGAAAAATAAGCAGACCCTTGTCTCCGGGCGTGCAAGATGGCTTACAGATAATAGGGAGATTGCAGGCAGCTCTCCTGTTTGGTGGGGGCATGATTTAATCAGCAGTGCGCCAGCAAGTCCAAACACAGTCCCCAAGAGGGGACGGGATGCAAGGGACACAGACTCTGGTTTCTAAAACATACTGTGCAGTGTGCGTACTTCCATTCCTCTGCAAAGAGGGTGGGTGAATGAAAAATGCCAAAGGGGCTGTGTTCATTTATACTTATCCTATGACATAAGGCATCTGCTCACAATCAGTTGCTTGTGGACAGGGTGACAGTTGGCAGCATATTTTCAATGTAAAACGTCCATCCGCTGAGAAGAGCAGAAGCACAAGGAGGCCTGTGTGAAGGGCTGAGCTCCTTCCTGCCCGGAGAACAAGGGAGGGAGGTTCTCTTTCGCGGAGATCTGTGTGCAATCTCGCATTTTCCACTTTGTGGGTGGTGCTCAGCATGTCATTTTTCCTGTTACCCTAGTTTCCGAGGGCTGTTTGAATTGATTCATTGGGTTCCTTCCTGTCACTGCTGTGACTGCTAATTGGGCGGGGTGAGAGGGGCACCCCTGGAAAAATGGTGTGGCTTGATTCAAGTGTCGTTTTCCTTGTCTTTCTGCTTAGTGGCTTCATTTTTGCGGGCTGTATAAGAGCTAAAAGTTATTATGACAGATTTGATTTTGGAAATTAATTGAATCTCCATGCCCTCACCTTTTAGCTGCTAATCTTCTTGCCTGTTCACTTACCTCTCTTCTGCGGGGCATACAACTTTTAAAATTTGGGCCGAGGAAATCAGAATTTTTCCTCCATTGTCGCAAAAAATATGGATGAAGGAGGAAGCGTGCTCAGGAATTTTACAAGATTTATAGCAATGCAAATACACTTGATACCTAGAATTACTTATTATTTCATAGGTGCAGTTCGCCAGCCTTAGATTAGAAACCATTAACGGTGTGTCCAAAGGCTCAAGTCTGAAAGGAGACGCACGCACTCAGGGGCCTCGAAGTATTTCTAACGTGAAAAATAAAAGACCACCCTATAGATCCAGTGTGAAAGTTGTGAGAGAATTGGAAACCCAGAATATCAAGTCTGGACTTTCAGATTGTGTTCTTCTGATGCTTCAGTCAGTCTCGCTCTAACCCCCTTCTTCTCCCTCCCCTTGTTTTTACCCTCGGCTTCTGCCTCGCCCTCTCTGTAATATCAATATGAATGTCTGGTACTTTGCTCTTAAGCCTATATGTATATATTTTTAAAATACATACCTGAAATTTCTTTTCTAAAAAGTAAATATTTCTACATTGGTCTTTAACTGGCAGCATGTAACACCCTCCCAGAAAATGCCAACACTACCGACACAGACTGGGATTAAACAAGTCTAGGCTTCTAGACAAAGGAGAAAAGGGGCTTTCTTATCTTTTTGAGAGTGCCGAAGCAGAAGTTAACTCTTTGCTTCCAGATTAGTCCCTTGCCATTGAGAGTTGCTGTTGGTCTGGTGTCATTTTATTAAGTATCAGTAATTGTTGGGAGGAGGTAGGAAAGACAGGAACCAGAAGGGACACGGGGGCATTTGGTGTACAGAGAATCGTGACCATTGTCAGCTTGAAGAGAGTAGCACTGTGAAACCTTCAGCAGCAGGTGGGTTATCTCCAGCTCAAACATATATTTCTACTTGCCTGGGAAATAGAGCCTTGAGGATACAAGTTGAATGACAGAGGAAATTGGCATGGAGAAAAATGTTGGAGAGTTTGGGTTCAGTTGGCGCAGTCACCCCAAGACCCCTTGGATATGGGAGTGAGCAGCCTCTGTGGAGTTTGACATTTGTATGTGTCTTAGAGAAGATGAACCGCTATTATTCTGGGTCACTGCTCCAGCCCGCGCAGTTAACACTTGCAGTAAATTTTACCTTGAGATCCATGACATGGGAAAGTCAAAGTCAGCATTCATGAGTGACTCTGTTCTTTCTGCAGTGAAAGTAGCACCACCCTCAGAAGCCTTTTCCTACTCGAGTCTTCAAAGGGTGGGAAGCAGGGTGAAGAAGAGTTTACAGTAGGGCAGTATTTCTCAAAATTTCTCGCATAAAAATCACTTGGCGTGCTTTTTAAAACACAGATTTAGGGAACTCCTCCAGACCTTTCTGGGGGTTCAGGCGCAGCAGTTTGCATTTCTTTCAGAAGCTGTCCAGGGGGTCCTAACAGCCAGGCTAGAACCTTACGTGGGTGGGATTATGGGAACTGGGATTCTGGGAACCACAGTTGCAGGGAAGCCCGACCTGGGCTGGTCTACTGGGGAGGCGCCCTGCAGCTCCTGTGGATTTTGAACTGTTTTGGTACCAGATAACTATTTTTGTTAATTCTGTTATTACTTTTTTTCTTGAAGGAAGTCTTTGGAAAGGCTCTCTCAAAGAACTTCATTGTGGACCAAAGTGGTCTCTTTTACCCACTGTAATCCATCTATAGTGCCAGAGAAGATGCCCACCGTTCAGTGCTGCACTGGATCTCTCTGCCAGTGTAACACATGCTGTCTTCCCACCTTTAAAAGCCATTTTTCCTTGAACTCCCTCACCTCCCCTCCATCCACCTTCTCATTTCTTTATAGCAAAATTACTTGGAAAGATGTAGCTGCCCCCAATCTCTGCCGTTCTGCCTTCTTCCCCCCACCTCCCCCAAACATTCTCTGGCTTATATCCTTATCATTCTACCAACCAGTTGTCAAGTAACCTCCAGGCTGTTAAATCCAGCAGCCAGTGCTCAGTCTTCATCTTTCTCAGCCTTTCAGGAGAATTTGACTCAGTTGATCATTCTGTCCTTGAAAAATATTTTTAGCACTTGGCTTCTAGAAGTCAGCTCTATTGATTCTCTTTCTGCTTTAGTGGTTATTCCTCTTGAGTCTCCTTTGTTGAGTCTTCCTATCTTGCCGCCCCCCCCCCCGCCCCCATTTCTAAAAGTTGGCGTGTCTTAGGACCCAGCTCGGAACTCCTCCTCTGTGTTCCTCCTCTAGGTGTTTTCATCTAGTCCTGTGGCCTTTGGTTCTCTCTGAATGCTGATGGCTTCCAGATTTCTTTCTCCTCCTTGGACCGCTCCCTGAAATCCAGACTTCATTGCTTACTTGACATCCCCACTCAGAAATTTGGTGAGCATCTCAAACTGAAAATGTCCAGAGTTGAATTCCCGATTTGCTTTGCTCCATCCCCACTCCCGTTCCTCCCGTGTTCTTCACTATCTCAGTAAATGGCAGCTGCTTCTTTCTAGTTGCTTATGGAACACCTTACACCTTACAGCAATCCATCAGTAAAATTGGTTTGCTTTACCCTCAAAATATGGCTGGAATCTGAGCACTGCTCTCAGCCTCTGCCCTGGACCAAGCTACCATTATCTCGTGTCTGGATGATTGCCAAAGACCCCTGACCAGCCTTCTTGTCTCTACTCTGCTGTGTCGTCTTTTGTCAATAAAGCAGCCAGGGCGATCCTTTTCAAATACTGGGCAGATCATTTTAGTTCCTTGTGCAGAATCCTCCAGTGGGTGTTCATCTCATTCAGAGTAGAAGCCAGTGGCCCCTAAGGCCTATGTGATGGGCAGGCCCTGTTCCCCTCAGCTCCTCTGACCTTATCCCTTATACATTCGGCCCCACTGGCCCCGGCACCTTCCCTGGAGCTTGCCAGCATGCTCCTGCCTCGCGGTGTTTGCATTTATCCTCCCTGGAATGCTCTCCTCCCAGACGTGTTTCACTTCTTCTTGGTTCTTCTCAGATGTCCTTATCCACCTCAGGCCATCCCCGGGGACACTGTATTAAATGGCATTCCTCCCCCATGGTTTCCATCTCCACTTTGCTCTTCATCAGGTCATTTATCATCTGACACGCAGAGTTTTTGGTTTTGCTTTCTATCCTCGCCTTTCCCACCTCCACTCCCTACTGTACCCTAAGCCCCCCAACATTGGGACCTTGCCTGTGTCATTCTCTTCTGTAGCCCCAGTGCCTAAAGCGGTGCCATAGTAGGTGCTCAATAAATATTTGTTGAATGAATGGAAAAAATTGTACTCAGAATTATCAAAACCCGTTATGGCTGTTAACCTTGCTGGACCTTATGGGTGGCTGTGGTAAGAAGTTAAGCAACTGTGAAAACTGAGAATGACATTTTAGTATTTAAGATATTTTATGGTATTTGCAGTGATAGGATCTAGGGAAATAAGGGGCCAGGTTTATTAGAAATTAAAGAAACTGGAGAGTAAAAGGCATCCTAGCAAAATGAAGAGTGGGTGGGCTATTCTAAACAGCATGTCATGGTGGACTTCCGCTCAAATTCACTTAACAAGTAGTTGTTGAATGAATAAAAGCACACTATCATTCAACTCTCTGGGGCTTTGCATGTGTGAGTGTGTGGGAAGGGTTTATTAGAATTCACCTTAGTCTATTATTGCACCCTTATATATAAGAATCTCTTTTTTTTCCAATTAGATTTTCTCACTATTTCCATTGTTCGCTCTTCTATTATGGATGGAAGTCCATGCATGGCCAGTTCTCAATAGTGTGTGGGTGTCACAAAAAACAGCTCCCCATAAAATTATGGTGTCTCTTTTCTTAGCTAAGCAATTGTATATATTTTTTAAATATGGGTTTTGATTTTGCAGCTTATATTTCATTACCTCTTCTTTTCTATATTTTTTTTCCCTAGTATGATAATTAACTTCTTTGCTTCCTTTCGATGACTCCATTGTATCCCACATGTCAGTCAATTCCCTGTTCCTCGGGGTGGATTTTTTGCCTCAGCTTGGATGAGTGGGAGTGAATGCTGGCTTCATTCCTTTAGCTCAGCTCAAGGATTTCAGGCACGCTGTGACCTACTGGCCTGAATCAGGGCTGGTAGTGAGTCTCATAAGTATGAGGTCTGGGTTAAGAAGGTGTGTGCCCCGTTCTTGGCTTAGAATTTCACTTGGGAATCTTGTCTCTTCTGGCTAAGGTTTCAAATAAAATGACAGAGGTCTACAAACTAGGATAAATTTATTTTATGTTTTGATAGTGGAAAATATCTGTAACCTCTCACAGTAATTATCCATCTATTTGAAATCCCTCTTCAAGAGTGTTTGATGTTCTGGAGTTGAGTTAAGAATTCTCTGTGTTCACATAAGCTATCTGATGATCTTATATTTAAGTAGTATGTTAACCCAAGTCAATTCTGACCCTTCAGTTTGCTGAAGAGTATGTGGCATTTCTGGATGCTGCAGTTGGGCGAGATAAGCAGAAAGATTGTATGTGTTTTAGATTCGTATCATGCTCCGCTAGGTCACTGCTGTGTGTCCTTTCCCAGCAGTAGCACCAGCTGGGAGTTTTGAGAGATGAGGGTAGAACTGTCTTCTTGGGCTTAACTTTAATTTGGTGCTTTCTGGAAACATCTGGTTTCCCTAAGAGGTGACAGGTTTATCCTCCCCAAATCATGCCGATGTATTTCAAGACTTTTTTATGTTCCCCTTACCTCCTTTGTCATCGCCATCCCATTATTTTCATAGTCTGTGGTTTAAACACCATTCAGATGGTTATCTCTACTGCTCTTTCTCCGCCTGCTCTGTTATATCTCAGGTGGCAGCGTGGGATTGAAGCACTCTGTATTCTAGCACTACTCATCTTAGCGTGCCTTTCTGTCATGACAGTGACAGGTGTGACAGGAAGTGCTTACTGCATGTGTTCAGGATGTGTGAGCCATTGAGGCCTTTTGTTTGTTCATTGGAAAGGGATACTTTCTCAAATCGTAAATTCCATTGCATTTGTTTTAATAAATATAATTAAAAATGACTATCTTATACCGAACTATAAAGGCTACTTATTCTCATTCGTAAGTTGTGCTGATTTAGACGTACTTCCTATGGGATCGTGCCCTTGTACTGTTGGCATTTTGCTGATTGGCATAGAGGCCGTGATAAAGGGGCACTGAAATGTACAAGGGAAAGGACCGGAGAGTCACTTTTCAAAAACAAGCAATTTTGAAGATAGGTTTTAGGCAGTAGTAACCAGCCTTTTAACAGGCACGTAGAATTGAGTTTTCTGGCAGTCGGGATGACTCCTTGGGCCCAGATCACTGTGTGTGCTCGGCCATCCTCTCCTTGCCCGCCCTTCTGTGTCTACTTAAGGATCCCACACTCAGCATTAACTTGGCCCTTGGTCATCTTGATTGGCGAGGCTGTATTTGGACAATCTGTCTGCCGAGGTGAAGCGACAACAGCTGGAACGCAGCTGTGCACGTTGTCCTGGGAACTCTTAATCAGCCAGCAGTTATACTCACAGAATGGAAAACATTTTCAAGTGGTTGCTGTTGGTGACTACTGTTTGTGTTAATTGTTTGGAGGATCCCATTTAGCAAGCTAGACATCTATCATCTCTAGTGTACTCTGTGTGCTACAACCTTATTAAAGTTTGTATATTCTGAAGATCACATCTGACTCCAAGGAAAATGGTCATTTTATGATTCACCCTTAAGAACAGGAGTGAATCAGTGACTCCTAGTTTGAGACTTCAGAATGAAATCACTTTCTTTATCTAACTCAGGCCCCTGAAGGGCATTTTGAAGTTTTGTCAAATTCTGGATGGCCACTGTCGTTCATTACTTCATTGTGAAGAAGGCTATTTTACAAGAAACTCATGGAATTCTCCCGAGCTACACACAACAGAGACGCATTTATGTTCCCCAGAAGTCAGCCCTTGAATCCAGTTCTAAGACAGGAAGGGTTTCTCCCCTACTCAGCAATTAGAAATACTTCACCACGTGGGAGGCTTAAGCAGAATTCTTTGGCTTGGCCCTGTGTGAACAAAGGCTGATTCTCGTTGTTCTGGTGGCCCCCTCCCCTTTTCTCATTCCCTCACCAGCGTGAATTCAGAGCAGGAAGTATTAGTTAATTTTGTGTGCTTCCTTCTAAACATCTGCACTGAGGCTTTTTGTTTATGGGAGGAATGTGGGAGGGGGAGGGGGAGGGCCGTAGAACGTTCGGAAGCTAAATATTTTCTTGAGAGTGTGTGTGTCCAGGGTTAGTCTCCATGCGCGTGCATGTGAGGGGAGGGGTGGGAGAGGCCCTGATTGTACAGTTGCTGGAATTCCTTCCAGACAGGTACTTACTGATTTTCTTAATTGTTTGTGTGGCTTCTCTACCTGTCTACTTTGACAATCTCTCAGTGTGAAGATAATATGGTAGCTGTCATCAGACTGGAAATCAGGAGACCTGGTCCTGTTTCCTACTCATCTGCCATTTAACCAGATCTTCATGCTTTGTCCGCTGTGAAATGAGGAGCATGGACAGAGTCAGGAAGGGCAGTGTGGTGAGAGTGCACCTGATAGGTCTGTTTAATGGAATAAAGAGTAGCTGCTAACCTGCCAGGTCTGCATTAGCCGTGGTCGCAGGTAATTGTGGGTAGCACAGAATTGTTGTTTTTAAATTAGAAAACTAAGCACTATTTTTAATCCTTCCACCTTATGGAGTGAGTAAAAGATTTGACAGTGCAACAAAATGTCAACAGGGTGAAAGCCGAGGAGGCTTTCAGAAGTGGCCCCTGTTCCCCATCACCCTCCATCAGTTGCCAAGTTACTGTTGATGTCTGCTGCTCGCATCTCACTCAACATCCATTCATTCCTTTCCATTCCCGCTGTCGCTACTCTTAGTTCAACCACCATCATCTCTCCAGGATTACTGCCACCTTTTAGTAACTTGTGCACCCGACCCTCAGTCTTGTCCCTTCCATCCTAGGCTCCACACAGTGGCCAGAGTGATCTTTCTAAAAATCAAACCAGATCATGTATTTCCTGACCTAAATCCCCCAGGGTCTTGCCATTGTCCTTAAATTGAAGTTACTCTTTAGCACGGGTTCTGGCCTCGCCTGTTCTGTCTCCCTCTTAGGTCACCTCCAGCAGCTCTCCAGTTCTAGCCATACTCCCCCCACTCTGATTCCCGCAGTGACCACTTCTCTGCCCTCTGGGCTTTCACACATGCCCTTGCATCTGCCTGGACAACTGATCCCCATTGGCTTAGCTGGTTCCTCTGCGTTCCTCAGGTCTTGGATTTAGATGTAACATCCTCTAAAAAACACTTCTTGACCTCACAAATCTGGATCATGACTTTCTTCCGTGCTCCCAAAACATGATGCACTTCCCCTGTCATAGGACCCGTCACATGGAATCGTAGCAGTCTGTGGCCACCACCGGCCTGCCTGCGACTCAGCAGGCAGTACACATGGCTGCCTTGTGGTGCATGTGGCAAGTGCTTGCCTCCTGCACAAATGGACATAGTGGATTTTCCTCCTCCAACTGTGGCTGCAGGTTAGGATGAAAAGGGCAGCTCTAAAAAGGAGGCTTGGGGAGGGAAGGCCAGCACCAGCAAGATCGGCTGCTTCCAAGTTCAGTGCTAGCAAAGTTGCTTCGCTGGAGGTGCCAACAGCGAGAGTGACCACTGCTGTCTATTTCTTTCAGGGCGTGGCTTTGTGCTACGGGTGTTGGTCTGGAACCCAAGACATCCTGATCCATTTTACCTTTTCTCCTTTGATCCAGGCTCCTGCAGGTTGGGCTGCTAAAGAGATGTCAGAAATGTAGACAGAGAGAGTAGAAAAGTAAGAGTAATCTGTAATCTAGAGATGGGTGAATACGTCTTTGGACATCCCAAGCCACCTGCTCCTGAGAAATGCTAAGTTGTTTTACTGTTCTAGAATGTCTTAGATAAGTCTCTGGAATGTCCTGGATACAGTATTATAACCTCACTCTCATTCAAAGGTGACTTGACATTTTTTGCATAGTAAAGAGACAGGTTAAATTTACATTCTTTTAACAGGAGGGTTGTAAACTCTTATTTCCATGACCTGTGTCCAGGCAAAATGTCATACTGCCTCCCAGGTAGAAGATCCAGGCTGGACTAACACCCTCTGGCACTGTACCAGGTAGTCCCTGGAATAGCCAGGCCCGTATGCATGCACATATACATGATCCTAGTTCACGGATTTTCTTCTAAACTCTCTTATAATAATACCTTGTATTTGTGTAGAGCTTTACAATTAATCAAATATATACAAGATCTTAGTTTGACCTTGTGACTACTCTTCGAAGTAGGTGGCTCAGGGATTAGCATCCTCATTTTTACAGAGGGGAAGTAGGAGAGCAGAAATCACACAGCTAGTCATTGAGGGGGGGCAGGACCTGAACTCAGGTCTCTCAATGCTCTGTCCTGTGTTCTTCCCATCATGCCACATGCCTTTGTGTGTTTCATGTACATGAGGGACAGTTATTAAGGCTTTCTTTTAAGATCAGGACCAGTTGAAAAACAGTCAGATGCGGCTCATCACAGCAGGTTTATCGTAGATGGACTGGATTGAAGAACAGATCCCAGACACCCAGCTTACATAGACTTCCTGCTCTTACTCCCTGCCTCCCCTCCTCCCCGCCACCTCCTTGCCCCCACTGAACTTGCCCACTAAGTCCCAGACCTGTACCGGGACAGCAGCAGGCCTCCCCTGCATGGAGGCAGAGGTGCTGTCTCACATTGAGGAGTGCAGGAGGGAAGACGGACTCAGACAGACAGCTGGAGAGAGAGCTGAGCAGATTCCAGGCCTTCCCTGAGCATCACGCCCTGGGGATGAGTGGGCACAAGGAAGTGAGAGAAGGGCGGAAGTCTGTCCTTAACACCTCAGGGTACGGGAGCTCCTCTTCTGTGGGCTGTGTAGGGGAGGGTTAGGATGTGTCTTCTTGTGGAGTTAATTCATTTGGAGAGAAAAGACTAAGCTCCATGAGTGCAAGGATCCCTGATGTCTAACATATCCTGTCCCCCAAAGTGTCTAGCAGAGGACTGAGCTTGTCATGCCCCACAGATACTTGTTGACCAACTTGTGATCCTCACTCCAGCACAGAAGTAGGAAAGGAAAGACAGTGTGAGAGATAGAAAGACTCAGTGCCTATGGATGAATGGTGATGGGAAACAATTGCCCATTACCTCTTTTACCCACCTGAAGGCACGCTGGCTGGCAGGCAACCACGGCGTCCTGGCAGTCAGACCACGCTCTGGCAGCTGCCCGGCACTGCTGACCCGGTGCCTGGTGACTCTCAGAGGGTTGGCAGGCCGCTGACTCCTCCCCTTTGCTGCCCTTCCTGGATCAGAGCTCACCGCTCATGCATCATCTTTTGAACATGTTGAAACACAGCTGCTGGAAGCCACCGCTCCCCTTCTTTCTTTCTGTTTCCCTATCTTCATTCAGCCGCTGGAAGAACCTTTTCCTTCTTTTCTACTCTGCTCCTCACCCCATGTCTCAATCACTGTCTCAGATTTCTCTTTCTCAACCTGGTAGAATAGTAGCATCATAGTGCTCATGGTATTCTTCCTGCATCAAGAAGCAATATGACAGTTAATAAGGAGTAAGTTTTAAATAGTTTTTGAAAGTACCCAGAATACCCATTTAGAAAGCCAAAAAAATGTTTTCTGTCTTTCAATAAGCTTTTGCTGAAGCACCAGCATTAAGAATAAATGTGCTTTTTTAAATTCAGTTTTATTTTTAATAGTGTAAATACAGTATTAATATACGCTACAATTTTCACGGCAAACAACCTATGTCAAAAAAAGGCTTTTATGAGCTAACTTAGGACTGAACTATAGCTTGTCATTTCTGTGGGGAGGCGGGCACTCCTCCAGGTCTAGAATAGCCCATGGGGCCCAGCCAGTGCACGGTGTGTTCTGGAACCTCCTGAGCCTAGTGTGCACATGGTGGTCTGTACATTCTTTCTCTGTCAAGAACCAAACCAAACTAGGAACAGGGAATTTCTTGGCTTCATACCTGACGTAAGAACTTTGATGTGCTTGTCCCACAGGAAAAGCTTTTGATATCACATACGTGCGCCTCAAGTTCCACACCAGCCGGCCGGAGAGCTTCGCCATTTACAAGCGCACACGGGAAGACGGGCCCTGGACGCCCTACCAGTACTACAGTGGCTCCTGCCAGAACACCTACTTCAAGGCCAACCGTGGCTTCATCAGGACAGGGGAGGACGAGCAGCAGGCCTTGTGCACAGACGAGTTCAGTGACATTTCCCCTCTCACTGGGGGCAACGTGGCCTTCTCTACCCTGGAAGGAAGGCCCAGCGCCTACAATTTTGACAACAGCCACGTGCTGCAGGTAGGAGTCCGGAAGTTGGCTTTGGAGCAGGTTGGCTGTTCCATATACAGGATGAGGAAGACCGTGATGATGGGGACATGTGGTTCCACTGCTAAGGTCGGGGGTACAAGTAGAATCTGCTCCAGCAAGACAGACAGCTGGACTTGACTTTGCACTCTGACTAAGTGAAGGAGAGTAGTTTTGTTCCTGTTCCAAAGTTCGTGTTTGTTCTTATGTTCTCCTGCACTTGCAAATATATCCTGGGATATATAAACTTTACAATTTTTTTTAAAAGTTGGACAGTTTTAACTTTTGTGTTTGTACTTGAAGTGGAAACAGTTTGCTTCTGACCTTTTGAAAAGGGTATTTGAACTAATCTACCTAGTTTTCTTGCATCCTTTCTTACCTCTTCTTTGACTGGACAAAATCAAAAAAATATTGGGTTGGCCAAAAAGTCCATATGATTTTTTTCTATAAAATAAAAAACACATTTTTCATTTTCACCAATAACTTTATTGATTTGGATATTTTGAGTATGTCGGCCATCTCTGCATGGTATAATATTGATTGTTCTCAATTATTGTCTCAATTTGATTGCTGTCCACCTCAACTGGTCTACCCATCTGTGGAGCATTGTCCAGTGAGAAATCTCCAGCAAACCACTTTTGACATATTTGATCAGTCACAGCACCTTCTCCATGCACTGCACAAATCTTTTTTTGCATTTTAGTTGCGTTTTTATCTTTCTTGAAATAATAAGCATAACATGCCAAAAATGTTGCGTATTTTCTTCCATCTTCACTATTAAAATGACTGTACAAAAATTCACCAGTTTTGATAAGTTTTTTTTTTAAATGCATGCTGATATGACAGCTGAAGTTTTTTTTTAAATGCATGCTGATATGACAGCTGTCACAATACAATTTAACAAAATTGTTTTTGAAAGACGTTAAAGACAACTAAATGCTACTAGAGCCATCTTATGGGAAATAACCAAACAAACTTTTTGTCCAACCCGATATTTTATTAGCGAGCGGGAACAATGGAAGCAGGACAGTTAAGAATGCCACCTCCCTTCATTCTTGTGCAAGGGAATTCTGACTGGGTTTGTGTGGCACCGTTGCCAATCATGAAAACCCCTTATCTCCTGAAAGCACTGGGGGCTGTGACAAGATAAAAATTTAGGTACCCCAATAGAGTGCTCAAGCCTTGTCCTAGAAACTTTTCCCTATTTAGCAATAGAAAGAATTAAAGATTTCTTTTTCCTCAAATTCTGTGTCCATATTCCTTATACACCATAATGTGGAGTCTTTCTGTATTGCTTAGATTTCTGTGGACTTTTTTATGTTCTGCCTGTGTGATCAGGGAGAGACTGGTGAGCCTCATACCATATCAGCACATTAACCCAGAATTGGAGACACTTCTGTCATGTGGCTGAAACTAACACCTAAATGAGGGCGTCCTGTATTAATCCACCGAGACAAGACAATACTGGATGTGGGTTTGCTAATGCCGTGTACGTTTTATGAAAAACTATTGTGATTTTGCAGTAGGGACTCCCTCATTTTGGAGGGGGGGCCTTCCTGCTTATGTGTCTTCTCATTCTTTCTCTCTGGGACTTACGATGTTCAGGACTCTTTTTCTGATTTGGTTGTACGGTCTTGGACAGTGGCCAAAGATGAGAATCTGTTTCTCTGTGAGTCCAGTTCTTCCCTTCCACTGTATTTCTGTAAGCTGCCATCTGGGAGATTATAGATCTTGACTTTGATGAACCCTGAGGTTATAGTGAGCCGTGAATATGTTTGCAATGGTCTTTCAGGAAAGCGTTTCTTGGGCCGGCAATAAGAGGTGTTCGAAGTAAACGGCAGGAAGAACAGCTGACTTTGGTAGATGAAAGAGCAGGAGACTGCATGCCTAGGAGAGAAGGGATCTGCAGAGACTCTTTAAGTTGATGCCGCAAACATTGCTTAGCTTTGCTTCTTCCCACACAAATTACTGTGTTTTACTCTCCTGGAGCGACAGCAGCACAGGCAACGGGAAAAAGCAGTGGTGTCATGCTGTGACTGGTTTTCCCGCAGCTATGTGCCTCATCAGCCTGTCTTGAAGCTGTTTCCCCAGCTCTGGGAATTCTGATGTTTGCTGCTGTTATTCCACAGGAGCTCACGAGGCTTAACATGATAAAAATGCTGTGCCGCGCCTGCAGTGGGTTTGGTCAGTTGGTGTCGTTAGGCAGAAACATTGATTACGTGGCTCTGGATGGAACAGCTCTGGCTCCGAGATCCAGTTGCCAGTGGGGTTTAACTGATTTGACTTTCAGCTGATCTGATGGTGAGGAGAGAAGCCAAGTGTCCTTTCCTCCTCAGTCCCTGTGCCACCTTCCGGAAGCTGTGATCTCCTGTCTGGGAGAGGAGACCCCTCCTGGTTTCACTGTATATGAATATTACTGAGCATGCATTGATTTAGAATAATACCGTAATTAGCATTTATTATATCACATAACTATAACATACCACAATGCCCCAAGCACTGTTCTAAGCCCCTTAGATATATTAGGTATTTTTTTAAAAATTGTATTGATTTATTTTTAGGGAGGGGGGAAGGGAGGGAAAAAGGAAGAACAACACTGATGTGAGAGAGAAACATCCATTGGTTGCTTCTCATATGCACCCTGACTGGGGACTGAACCTACAACCTAGGCGTGTGCACTGATCGGGTATCGAACCGGTGACCTTTCGCTTTGCAGGATGAAGCCCAACCCACTGAACCACACCAATCAGGGCGCTACATTAGATAAATTAACTCAATTAACTCTCATGACGACTCTGTAAGGTAGATGCTTTTATTATCTCCATTTTACAGATGAACAATCAGAGAACCCAGAAAGGATAAAATAACTTGCCCCAAATCAAACAGCTGTAAGTGGCCAAACTGGGATTCAAAACCTAGAAAGTCTTGCTCCAGAGTCTGCTCCGGGGAAGGGTCCCACTATGAAAGGAAAAAAGAAGGCTTAGACTCAGCCCCCGGGAGCTTTTGTCCGGGAGTGCAGTGGCAAAGGTGAAGGCTGCAGAAGGTACAATGAGCATGAAGCACAGTGATATGTTTAGCTCCTTACATCACAGATGACTCAAAGGTTCCTACCACTGTGGCCGCGAGTGGGTGTTGTTATCAGAGTTCCAAGTGTGGGTGCAGTGAAGCATCGTCTCTTTTCCTCTGTAGTTATACTCGGAGGCCTAGTGGGGAAGAGCCTTCCTGAGATCCCCGCGCTGTTCCATCTCCCAGGTGTCTGGCTCAGGCTGCGCAGTGGCTCTTAGTCAGGGACGGGCTTCCCGTCGCACGTGGAGCCTTCGCAGAGCGCAGGTGCCGCAGCTCTGCATGAGCTTGCTCCATCTCCAGAGATGATTCTCAGAGGTGTTCCCAGGAGAGGACTGGAAGTGGAAGGTGGTGTCTTTGGGTGGTTGTATGTCACACACCACTCGGAACTTAAGGGTTTTAAACTGCCACAAGTTACTATTTCTCATTCATTCTGTGCAGCCCTGGGCTCACTCCCTCCTCGGAGCCGGGTTTCTTAATCCCTGTCTTTTACATCCTCAAGGAGGCCGGACTAGGCTTCTTCATGGGATGGTGGGATGATTCCAAGAGAATAGGTCCCAGTGCACAAGTGTTTATCAAGCCTCTGCTTGTGTCACATTTGATGATGTCCCCTCAGCTGAAGCAAATCACATGCCCAGGCCCAGCATCAGCATGGAACGGGGCTATGCAGGGTGTGGGCACTGGCGGTCACGATTGGTTGGCATCGTTATCATAACAGCCAACCACAGATGTAAACATCTGACTAACATTGGCTCAGTGAAAGGGCATTTATTACAAGGGCTCCGATCTCCTAAAGCCTCGGGGAAACTACAGCTTCCATTCACCTACCAAGGCCATTGCGGCACACCTACCAAGTTGATCAGTTGTGGTTTCTTTAGATTTGTTCATTTGCTCAGCAGATGTTATTTGAGCACCTACTATGCTAAAGAGGGTGCAGTGAACAGAGCAAAAAGTTCCTGCTTGGGTGGGGCTCACAATTTGCTGGGGATGGTGGCAGACGCAGATGATCTAAATAAAATAGGGAAGGGAAATAGGGAGTTTGGGGGTGTTAGCAATGTTAGATAGGGTGGCCAGGGAAGGCCTCACAGAGAAGTGAACTTGTGGGGAGGACCCAGACAAGACCGACTCTGACTGGTTTGGGTCACTGTGATGGTTTATTGCTTGTACCTGGCTGTCTTTCCCAGCTCTGTCATAATGGATTGGGTCTGGAGGGAGAGAGATGGTACCGAATGGGCAGGGGGAGGCAACAACCAGCATATCCTGTACGAGTGTGACATCACGTGTACTCTGTGCTCCCACCTCTGACTGGATCTGGGGTGTGGATACAGACTGGGGAGAAGGGGCACATATATCAAGTACCTGATGTATGCCAGGCATTTATAAGTATATTTTATTTAAGCCTCTCAATAGCCTGTGAAGAGACTGGTTTTATTCCTGCTTTGGAGGACTCTGAGTGGTAAAGTTAATAACAAAGAGCAAAAAAAAAGGAAGAGTCAAGAAAGAAAAAAATATTAAGAAATCAAAGGAACCACTGAGTATTACAATAGGTGTAATGCCAGAAGCGGACATCAGTTACATGCTACATTAACTGTTTAGAAAACATTGTCGCATTCATGCCTCTTATCTTCAGCCCCATCACCTGTTTTTCTGTCTTTGTTTTTATTTCCTCACAGGAATGGGTAACAGCCACTGACATCAGAGTAACTCTCAATCGCCTGAACACTTTTGGAGATGAAGTGTTTAACGACCCCAAAGTTCTCAAGTCCTATTATTACGCAATCTCTGACTTTGCCGTAGGTGGTAGGTAAGTTGTGTATTAAAAGCCTTGGAAGTGATGGGGCTTTGGTTGAGAAGTGAATGTAGCAACTGTTTGCAGTTATATTAATAATGTTGTTAGACCTCGTTATCATGGAAACAAAGGACATAATTAGGTTTTCTAAAACCTTTCTCAAATCAACACACTTAGTGAATTCTCATTGAGAATTTAAGTGCACAGTTCTATAATAGGCACTACCAAGCTGCCGAGGGATTGTAAGACTGACATGCACCTACCGAGAACTTGACCTTCTAGGATCCTACAAATGAATGGGCAGGCAATGTATGAACGTGTGAAAAATTAAATACTAGTATAGGCCCGTGTTTTAGGTAGCGAGATGCCATATGCCTGAAAAAGCCACAGAACTGGCAGGCTAGAGAAGCAGATGGGCTGTCGGCTGGGTCCTGAAGGACAAGTAGGATTTGGGTGAGTGTCGAGAAGGTCTGGGTCAGGTACAGGAGGACGGGCATGTCGTGAACAGAAGTTTAGAATTGGGAGAGTATAAACCTACTCGACTTAAGGAAAAGCTCTTATATGAACTTCCAGAGTTGTGAACCAGAGAGGGAGTTTGGTCGCCGGAGACCTTCCAAAGCAGGAGAGAATCATGGACGTGCATCCCCTGCATTAACCTATGAGGTCTCAAGAGTGGAAACATTATTTTTGTACGCAGTGTTCCTGGTGTGGACGGACGCTCTGTCAAAGTTGATGGAAGCTGTCACCGTGAGAAGTGACGTAGTTTTTTGCAGTTGGGCTGCCATAGCGAAACAGTGGATTAGGAAGGTAGTGCGGGCATGTAGTATGTAAGAGTAGAATATGCATGAGGGAATTTCTAGTCTCGCTCTGATGCTGTGCGAGCCAGGTGGTAGGTGACATCAGGGTGGTAACAGTGGGATGGAAAGGGACATTTAGATGGCATTGCATTGTCAAGGAGGAATGACCAGGATGTAGTCAAAGGTGACTGTAAGGGTTAGTGAGCAAGAGAGTGGTGGTTCCATTACCAGAGCGGATGAAGAAGATGGGCCGATTTGGGGAGATCGTGAGTTCGGCTGTGAGCATCCAAGTCTGTGCAGCAGTCGAGGAGTTTGGAAGAAGCACAAGGGCTGGAAATGTAAATCTGTGACTCACCCTGGTTATGCTGTAGAGGCTTCAGAGTGTTTGGGTGTGTTTTTAAGTGGCAGTGGGAGCTCCGGAACTGATTGCTCTCTCCAGGAAGCAAGTGAGGGAAACGCCAGCGTGCCAGAGCCCACGCTAGTTACTCATGGGGATTTCCACGAGTCCTTCGTTTATTGACTCACCTGCAACTAGGGGATCCTTCAAGGATCCTTACCCCAAACAACCCATGGGAATACCAGGCTGCCCAAGGTCTATCTGGTAGTGAGGTATCCAGTGGCTTTTGCTACCTTCAGATCAGAATACTTTAAAATCATTATGGCAGGTAATTGATGACCTAATTATTCACCTCTTAAGTGCCCACACAACCCATGGCACATATATAAAGCAAATTCTTGATTCCCCCCCCAGTAACGCTATGAAATAAACATCATGATCATCCCTACTTTACAGGTAAGTCACAGGGTGAGGCTCAAAACCCAGGCTGCCTGGCTTCCGAATGCAAGTCCTCCTTAGCCAGTACGCTTGGCCGCTTCTTGACACACACGTTTGACCTCAGGAAGCGATTCTGCAGATGTCATCAGACATGGCTAGGGCCTCTCCTCTCATGTCTGATTTATGCCCCATCCCCTGTTAAACAGAGCTGCCTTTTTTGTTTCCCTGTTTAATTTTCCCTCTCACCCGAATGTTCAAGCAGCCCTTACCTAACACTTAGTCTTGCTCAGTTCCTCAGTTCAGTTTCGAATCTCACACACACGCTGAGGTCGTTAAAAGTTCTCTGTGTGCATCCTTTTCCTGCATCCATTTCTGGGACTGCCGAACGGTTTCCTATTTTTGAGTGTGTCTTCCCTCCCCAGGTGCAAATGTAACGGACACGCCAGCGAGTGTGTGAAGAATGAGTTTGACAAGCTGGTGTGCAGTTGCAAACATAACACTTACGGGGTGGACTGTGAGAAGTGCCTTCCCTTCTTCAACGACCGGCCGTGGAGGAGGGCGACCGCCGAGAGCGCCAGCGAGTGTCTGCGTGAGTGCCCATGGCGTCGGTCCGCTCAGTGACCTTGAGAACCTCCAGAGGTGGAAGAGGGAACGGGGCACTTCCAACCTCGGCCCCCTTGAAAGGAAAACTCTGAAAGGCAGTGCTTCCTCCGTGATTGGAGAGCATAGGACAATCATCCACGTGCGTGTCAGAGGCACGTCATAGATGAGGGCAGTGTGTAAACATAAACTGCGCTGGTCGCATGTTTCCTTCCTGAACACACACACCAGGATGGGCGCCACTCTGCAAGGCCTGGCACTTTGCTTAGGTCCAAATACCGGGCCATTGTAGCTCTAACATAACGGTTTTTCTAGGTTTTTTTTCTTCTTTGTTGCCCTTTAAAATGTCGATCTTCCCGTAATGCTCATTGACTCCAGAGCCAAGGTCGTTGATTAACATGCGTCAGCTGCAGGGAGTTCTAGGCTGAGACCACCATTCAAAAGCTTATTTATCAACATTATTTTTCCTGGGTCTCACTGAAGAGCACAATGAGGAGAATTTTCTTGCTCCTCTCATGCAGAGGTGGGTGGCTTTGGGAGGAGAAGTAGAGACTAGTGTTCCTGGGAAAGGGTGAGCTGGCAAAGATAACACGTTGTTTATTCCTTCAGCGTCTTCGTTTATTCTGAACAGATAGAGAAAGGAATCTCAGGAGAAAGAAGCTATGAAAACATGTGATTATGACTTGCCAAGGTCTTAAGAAATTTTAAAGCAGCTGTCATTTTCTTATGTCCTTAACAAATATTCCTTATCGTATTCTCTTGGGAATAAAGGGAATTAGAAAGAAGACACTCTGAACTTGCAGGAATTGTTGGCAGAAACCTTGAGAAAGAATTGATATCTTGACTTATGACTATTTCCATTAGCTGCCCAGAGCAGATTTTCTTATTCATCTTTTCTTTCCTTTAACTAATCCCAGATTTGCAGGTTAATTTCATAGCCTCCTCCAGCATTCCTCAGCAGTTGCTTGAGCTGCTTTAATTCTTTTACTGACCTGTAATATCCAGTGTTGGAAGCTACATGGCAAAGGCTGGCAAAAGAACGAATAAAATATTCCTAAGATGTGCCATCTAAATAAATGTATACATGTGTTTGGAAAGTATTCTGTTTAATGATGTGGTCATATTTAGAGGCTGTCCAAGAACGTTGTGGGAACACCAAATGCACTCCGTTGCCAGCTTACTCTAGCAAATGAGCTGAGTATGGTAGCTAATGGACTTTGATGAGAAGCGAAGTGAATTTGCTTTC
Source organism: Macrotus californicus (assembly GCA_007922815.1). Lineage (NCBI taxonomy): Eukaryota > Metazoa > Chordata > Mammalia > Chiroptera > Phyllostomidae > Macrotus > Macrotus californicus. The sequence continues at coordinate 21,222 of VMDR010006443.1, read as the reverse complement.
CTCTCGGTCCCTTCGGCACTGTGACCCCTCAAAGAATAAACTTTCAGGAGGTTGTGACAGCACTCCAGTATTTTCCAGTTCTCGAGCTATGGAAGAGAAAATGACAGCTGCTTTCTCTCCTCCCAGCTGCTGCTGAGGGAGCCGCAGCCTGTACTGTAGCTGTGGGTTAGAACAGTGGGGACTGGGAATTTTCTGGCTCATGGTCTCCGAGCACCAGACTCTTTCGGTGGGGGTGGCCGAGTGATGTCAGGATCATCTGGGGAAAATTGAGAGGAAAGAAGTAGCAACTGAAGAAAGGAAAGGGAGCTGTAGAAGTTACTTAACACAGCTCTAAGTTTGGTGCCAGTGATTTGAGTTTACACAAAATTTTAAGAATTCTAAAAGAACTGATTGTAAATGATGGAAGAAAAGAAAAAGAAAATATGTATATTCAGATATTTTAAAACAACAACTTCCTGATCTCTCAAGTGAAGCTTTATTTGTATTTAGTGCTCAAGATACCACCTTGGTACTTGGGGCAGAATCAGTAATTCTGAGAACATCATCTGAATATAACTATAATAAAGGATTTCTGTGATCACAGGAACTTGGTCTTCAAATATGGTTGTGCCCTGTAGCGGGTACCGTTAGTTACTTCACAGACGACCCAGTTGGCACTGCAGCTGGCTCCCCAGTGGATGGATGGGCCTGCTGGATCCCCTTTAATTCTGCTCACATCTGCACAGGCACCCATGTGTCTCAGGTTAGCCCAGCCTGGATGTGCAAGTAGTCTCGCATTTGAAAGTTAGTGTCTTACTGTATTTGAATCATCTGAGGCCTGAAATGTTAAGGTAAATTGAAGCCTGCCTGTACACTGGCACCTTGTTCTTGGAGTTGGGATACGGATGAAGGATAAAGATTAAGAAAAACTGTAATTTGACTTGGCTTTTACTTGTATATGAACAATGGCCGGGAGATTCCTTTTATGATGGTAGTTTTTGATAAGGATGAACATTTCCTAGTAAGCGAATAACCTGGCTCTATAAATCCTTTATTGATATATTGTGTTTTTCTTTTCTTTTCTTTCTTTTTTCTTTTCTCTTTCTTTCTTTAATGAGCAGTGCATTTGGTAGCTATTTTTTTTAATAGAGAGAGAGGGAGGAAGGGAGAAAGAGAGGAAGACAAATATTGAGCAATTGCTTCTCATAAATACCCTGACAGGGTACTGAACACACAGCCTTATGCATGTGCTCCCTTACTGGGAATCAAACCAGCAACCTTTTGCTTTGTGGGACGATGCCCAACCATCTGAGCTACACCAGTCAGGGCTCTGGTGGTCATTCTTATTCTAACACCACCTGTCACAGAGGTGTGGGAAATTATGATTTGGGTTTGTTTTGTTTTGTTTTGTTTTCTGAGTCTTGTGAAAACACTATTGCATAGGAACATGGGTCTCACTTAACTCGTGTGTTTGACTGGCAGCCTGTAACTGCAATGGCCGAGCGCAAGAATGCTACTTTGACCCTGAACTCTACCGTTCCACCGGCCATGGTGGCCACTGCACCAACTGCCAGGATAACACCGATGGCCCCAACTGTGAGAGGTGCCGGGAGAATTTCTTCCGCCTTGGGAACACGGAAGCCTGCTCTCCATGCCACTGCAGTCCGATCGGTGAGTGACGGGCGGTGTCTGCTTTGGTTGATGGGTGAAAGATGGGGGGAAAGCATTCCCTGTACATCCAGATAATAAAGCTGCCTCGGAGGCAGTTGCACAGGTTCAGGATGGAAATGTGGACATTACTGTAATATGTAAATGATTCAGGATCTGCCTGTACCCCCACGTCCACTCTCTTGAGCCACGTTGTCGGACTTTCAGATGATTTTCTGCTGTGTATAAAACTGGGGTTGTCCTGAGTAATGGTTTGGACATAATTAGCAGCAAGATCCTAGAGAAATATTTGAACTTGACTGTAAAACGTTAGCTGCTTCATGAGTTCTTCTTTGTTAACGACTCTGTTTAGTCAGAAATCCTTGGTGTGCTGAGCTTTCTTATGCTGTGATGTGCTCTTAGTCCGTTCTGTTCGTTCAGGAGTTTGACCTTTATATTTGTTGTTCATGCCGGTACCTACTTAAATTCTGGACATGACCCTTGAGGAGCCCGTTTTCTCTCACGGAGAAGGGACAGGCCTTGCGTGTCTAGTTTACCACGGGGTGCAGAGTGACTCGTTAGAGTTCTGAGCACCGACCAGTAGGGTGTGCATCTGGAAGGGTAAAATGGGGTGGCTTAACAAGGTCTGGTTTTGAGAGAATTCCGATTTAAAATTTGATCTTTTTTCCCAGTAACCGTCTAGAGATTACATGTTGGTTTTCAGGCATTGTCTTTAGTTACCAATTGTCTTTCTTTGACATTAATGTTGCTTCCATATCTGGTGGCTGACATGCCTTTTAAATTTTAGGTTCTCTCAGCACGCAGTGTGACAGCTACGGCCGATGCAGCTGTAAGCCAGGAGTGATGGGCGACAAGTGTGACCGCTGCCAGCCTGGATTCCATTCTCTCACTGAGGCAGGATGCAGGTGAGACTTTTTCAAAACCAAAACATGGGGGCAGAATCTAAAGGTAGTTCATTCATAATAATAGGTCTTGTGGCTTATCTGCAGCAATTATAAACATTTTTCCCCCCAATAATTGTCAGCAAGATTCAAGACTCCTGGCTGTAGGGATGATCCAGGGTTGTTTGTACAGAGATGAAGCCGAGTTTTTAATATCTAAATATGATGGGCATCCTTGATCAAAACCAAGTCTAAATTCAAAAATGACATTAGTACTCATTTTGCTCTATTGCGTTTTTCCTTTTTTTTTTTAAAAAAAAATTAACATGTCAAACAGAAGGTTGACTTGAAGAGTGTCATTTCTTTCCTCCTGTCCCTTCTGTCATTGCCTTGTCCATTCTCCATCCAACAGGCCGTGCGCGTGTGACCCTTCAGGCAGCACAGACGAGTGCAACATTGAAACTGGACGGTGCGTGTGCAAAGGCAACGTTGAAGGATTCAACTGTGAGAGGTAGCGTGTTCCTTCTTGTGTGGTGCTGTGTCTTCTCTGTTACCACCTTTCCAGTACTAAAAAATAATGCCCGATTGCGTCTTGATCTTTTTCAGATGCAAACCTGGATTTTTCAATCTGGAATCATCGAATCCCAGGGGGTGCACACCCTGCTTTTGCTTCGGGCATTCTTCTGTCTGTACAAATGCCGTTGGCTACAGTGTCTACTCTATAACCTCTACCTTTCAGATTGGTAATTCAGACCCTCTGTCTCCTAGAAGTGTGTGTCTAGACTTAGGGTATTTAAAAAAAAAATCAGTGACTCCTGGAGGATTTTTTGAGGGTGGCAACACTTCATGTTTTCTAATGAACGTGATTTTTCCTATTTGGTTTTTTTTTGTTTCTTTGTTTTTTTTTTGTTGTTGTTGTTTTTTTTTATCATCCTACATAATTTCTTTTTGTGGTTAGTAATTATTTTTTAATTTTTTAATGTTTCAGTTATAGTTGGCTGACAATATCATATTAGTTTCAGGAGTACAGCACAGTGATTGGACCTCAATAGATCTAGTGCCCATCTGTCACCACACATAGTTATGACAATATTATTGACTATATTCCCTATGCTGTACTTTATGAAGACATACATATGGTTTTTTTAATTTGCCATAGTTGAGTGTTACCTAAAGTAAAGCAAAAGTTAAACTGAAAGGTCCAGCGTGTATAGGTGCTGTTGTAGGATTCATTTATTCAAAAGCTTTGTATATTTTCTCTCTATTTTTCTGACACACAGAGGAGGTGAGTCCAGGGTGTTTCCAATGTAATGGCGCTTGTGTTCCCTTCCTCTGCTTGCAGATGAGGATGGGTGGCGTGCAGAACAGAGGGATGGCTCTGAAGCATCACTGGACTGGTCCCCCGAGAGGCAAGACATCGCCGTCATCTCAGACAGCTACTTTCCTAGGTACTTCATCGCTCCTGGTAAGTGAGGCTGGCAAGCGCTCTGGCGGGGGTGCACTCCTGCGAGTCTCATTCTCACCTTTCTGCTCCGTGTGTCTGCGTTCCAGCCAAGTTCTTGGGCAAGCAGGTGTTCAGTTACGGGCAGAACCTCTCCTTCTCCTTTCGAGTGGACAGGCGAGACACTCGCCTCTCTGCGGAAGACCTGGTGCTCGAGGGGGCTGGCCTGAGAGTGTCCGTGCCCCTGATCGCGCAAGGCAACTCCTATCCAAGTGAGACCACTGTGAAATACGTCTTCCGGTAAGACCCGCTTCTCCGTATAGTCTGACTTGGCCAGAATTATAGAAGTGGTTTCTTTACCTGAGCTTATCAGGCCTCAAGGTGCATGTTGAAGAAAACCTTCAGGGTTCTTGGGGGGGGGGTCTCTGTAAAAGGGAGCCTTCCCTTGCTCTCCTATGCCCTTGCCGACTGCACTGTCAGACCGGCAGACTGGTGTCTGACTCGCTCAGATTGTCGGAGCATTGCGTTGTGGGTGGCCTAAATGAATTAAGAAGTGCTTTCTCCGACCCCAGAGTTGTCCTTATAGGAGTTAATGTGGCTCCTTCTTTCTTTCCAGGCTCCATGAAGCAACAGATTACCCTTGGAGGCCTACTCTTACTCCTTTCGAATTTCAGAAGCTCCTTAACAACTTGACCTCCATCAAGATCCGTGGGACTTACAGCGAACGAAGTAAGTTATGATATGACTGAGGAGAGCTGTTTAACCACCTGATTGGGTAGAACGAGTCATAATATACAAAAGGATTTCTCTAAAGTCCTGATACTATAACACTGATCCTAAAGAAGTGGTATAAACCACCTCATGGCACACAAATTTGTATAAAAAAATGTATTTTTTAACAACTTTTAAGAATCTGGAGAAAACTGGTTAAAATTAGGAAGCACTATTGTTTTATAATGGATATGCCTATTGTGATTGATTACATTACATGTAAATAGATTCTTCTGCAATTTCGGAGTGTAATTTTATTGACTCACCTGTCTTAACCTTTATTTATTTTTATTTATTGCTCTGTAATTATCAAGCCTCTTAACCACCAGCTAAATTATGAAAAAGTATAAATTACTGAATGAACATTTGTTATAATTTTAGGTAAACAAAGCTGTTGTAAGTATGCCTTTAACATTTTTTCACTTTAATGAAGGCCTTCCTGTGGAAAGGTGGGATTGGGGGGAGTGGAGTCAGAGTGGGGGGCGTGGCATTGGAGCGGCATCTGCAGCTGAGATGTGTTGGTTTCTTTTTCAATCCAGGTGGAATTGACAAACAACATTCTATGAGTTTCAGGTGTACGACATAATGATTTGGTATTTGTATGTATTGTGAAAGTATACAAGAAGTATAGTTAACGTCCATCACCATACATAGTTACAGAATTCTTTCCCCTGGTCATGAGAACTTTCGACATTTCCTCTCTTAGCAACTTTCAAATACGCGGTGTTATCCGGAGTTGCCACGTCGTGCATCACATCCCCATGATTGATTTATTTTATGTCTGGAAGTTTGTAAACCACCAGTCTCTGTTCTCTGTAGCTATGAGTTAAGTGTTTTTGTTTTTCTTTTTTTATTTTCTTTTTAAAGATTCCATGTATGAGTGAGACCTATGGTTTCTGCTTGCTCTGTGGGACTTAGTTCGCTTAGCGTCATGTCCTCCAGGCCTTGGACGTGCTGGTTTTTGAGATGCCTGCATGACTTCCCAGATGGAAGTGTCTTATGCGTACTGTAGTTAGAAATATGGATCCGGGGCTTAGGACTGGAGATCTAGAATTGAAAGGTTGACAATCTATGGGCAGTAGTTACTAAATTTGGAAACTTGGAAGAAAGAAGAGAACATGCAATTCTGGAAACATAGTTATTTAAGGACCATGCCCTGAGCCTCAAGAGAGAAAAAGAATTTTAAGAAGGAGAAACAATGAACAAGTTTAAGGAGATAACCCCATTGGTTTTTGGATTGGGTGACTAAGGAACCACTGGTGAGGGTTTGTTTTTTTTTTTCCGTATAAGAAGTGTTGAAACTGAAGTTACATTGCAGTGCTTTGATAAGTGATTTGAAGGTCAAGAAGTAAAGACTATTCTTTTAAGAAGTTTGACTACAAGGGAAGGGGAAGAGACAGATCATTTTTGAGAGTAGGGACAAAGTAGAAGGAGGAATGCTTTTTGGATGGGGAGACTTAAGAATGTTTAGAGTTGGAAGAACATGAGCCAATGGAAATGTATCTCATGATCTAATGGTTGGAAAAAACCATGAGCATATTAAAAGTTAACTAAGTTCAAGGCAGTAGTTAATAGGAGAGATGTCCTTCAGCCTCAGGCTATCAAGTTCTAAGAATCATATAAGCAGCAAATGACATGTGATAACATAGGAATGTACACTTGAAAGATAGGAGGCCAGAGATAGGAGTGAAAGGGAAATGGAAGGAAAATGTGATGACGGAACCCAGGCCTGCCTCCTCCATGGCTCACTCCTGAGTGGGGTTGGTGGAACCACCGGTCTAGAGCAGCATAAAGTGTCTTCTATTTTTATTTTCTTCTGGAGATGGGAAGGCAGTACGATGCACGACGATTCTAATTGTTTGGGAATAATTGCATGCTCTCGGAAGTAGCCCTGCATATTAGAACTTGTTTGCTTATTTTTGCTATTTCATGCAGGGTAAAAAAATATGATTGAGTGGTACTTGTTGACAGGTGCTTTGCCTGCTTTATTATCCTTGAACTCTACGATCAGTGTCTGCTTTTGTCACAAAAGAACAAGAACACTGCTTCATGACTCCAGACCTAACCTCTTCTTGTCCTCTGTGTTCTTGCTCTTATATCTCATCTTGCCCCAGATGGTGGGCCAGTGGATGCTTTTCATTGTTAATGTTGGTGATTGGGAGAACTATAAAATCTGCCAATCTTGGGAGAGTGTGTGTGTGTGTGTGTGTGTGTGTGTTTAGAGGCCTAAGTTTGCTATACTGTTATTCCAGACATAGTACCAGCTACCACATGATTGTTCTAAATGCTGTTTTCTGCTTATCTTCTCCAATAAATGAATTTACCAATGATTGTCTCTGGAATTTTGAGTCTGGTTACTCTTTAATGTTATTGACTTTTCATGAGCTTTTGGAAAACGGAAACCAGTTCAGGGATTCTCTTTCCAATACTACACACAGGTGCTGGATATTTGGATGATGTCACCTTGGCAAGTGCTCGTCCTGGGCCTGGGGTCCCTGCAACCTGGGTGGAGACCTGCACCTGCCCTGTGGGATACGGAGGGCAGTTTTGTGAGTCGTGCCTCCCGGGTTACAGAAGAGAAACTCCAAGTCTCGGGCCATACAGTCCGTGTGTGCTTTGTACCTGCAACGGACACAGTGAGACCTGCGACCCTGAGACGGGTAAGCAGATGCTCTTTGGGGACTGCTAGACCTGAGTTCTCTTTAGCAGGCAGGTAGGAAACGCTCATTGTCTTACTGGCCTGTTGTCTCATGCCCACTCTCCACATAGGTGTTTGTCACTGCAGAGACAATACAGCTGGCCCCCACTGTGAGAAGTGCAGTGATGGGTACTACGGAGATTCAACCGCGGGCACCTCCTCGGATTGCCAGCCCTGTCCGTGTCCTGGGGGCTCCAGCTGTGCTGTCGTCCCTAAGACACAGGAGGTGGTGTGCACCAACTGCCCCACTGGCACCACTGGTGAGTCTACTCCTCCCATCGGCTTGCAGGGTTCCATCCTCTAAAAACGCCTCCAGAAGAAGGGCCTTGGGGCGTCCACATTTTTGTTTGTTTGTTTGGCGTAATGATTGCAATTTTCCTAGTAGAAAACCGGTTTATTACAGATTTATAAAATGCACATCAGGTAGTTTAATGTCTGACATATTTATGGCAAGGTACTTTCCTGCTTCATGAATCCTCACGACCCTGTGAGGTGGGTTCTGCTCCCATCCCCACATTCCAGCTAAGAAAACTGAGGCACAGAGACCTGAAGTTACGTGGCCAAGCCTGAGGGCTAGTCGTGGGAGCAGCTAGCATTTCAACCCAGGCGTGACACTCCCCGGGTCACTGCAGTGCCCTTCCCCACGAGATGAGAGCCAAAACTTGGTTTTCAGTTTGTGGGGCTGTTATCCTGGGCATCTTGATCTAAGGTGGTAATTTAAAAATTTGTTTACATTCTTTCTCAAAATAGTTCTTTCAGAGTATCAGAGCCTATCACATGTAGTTGGGGAAATGTGATTGTTTTTTTTGTAGCTTTGGATAGGCCGGCGTTTCCATTCTCTGAGTTTCTTTCTTTTTGGTAAGAACGGAGAACTAGATCTGTCCTAGCTACTCAAGGAGCTGCCCCCCGGGGCTGGCTGACCAAGGAGACGGAGGCTCACTGGTGATGATTTGTCTCCTTCCATCAACTTCAGCCCCCACTCCTGGGGAGGCTCTGGCCAGGCTTCTGATACAGCCTTTGACCATCACAAACCTTTTGTTCCAGAGATGTTGCTACAGAGCGTAAAAATAAGTGAAAAAAAACAAAACACTGAGCTAGTAATCTGTATCTCTTGTGTTCCATCAAAACATTCTTTGTTCATTGGGCAGCATCCAAACACGCTGTCATCCTTCCACTGACCCCTCCCGAGCACAGGGGCATTGCAACACAGAGACTCGATCATTTGCTTAAGATAGTTGAGAAAATAAGGAGAGGACATTAGTCTAGAATTTTATATTTCTGACTCTTTCCTGCGCCGCCCCCCCCCCCCCTTTTTTTAACAGTGGCCCAACAGAGTGTCACGCACACAGACTTCTCCAGCCTCATTCCCACCACCCGCTCACACACGCAGCTCCAGCCCGCCTGGGCTTCTTGTCATCCGGCAGATGGGCCAGACTCTTTGGCCTGCCGTGTGCTGTTCTCTTTCAGAGCACCCACCCCACTCTTTCCATCCCAAAACTCCCTTTTCTTGGCCAACTCCTGTCTTTTCTGTGGGGTTGGGTTGAAACATCACTTTCCCAGGAAGGCTTTCCCATGGACCCTCCCTGCGCTCCTACCCCAGGTTCTTAGTGCCCTTTAAATTGCTGCCATAGCGTCTAGCGAGTATCCCACTTGTAGCACCGACTCTTAGAAGGGCTTCAATATGACGTTTGATGGTAGATCCCCTTACTCACTTTGTTGTTGTACTGGGTAGACGGCAATTGCACAACGAAACAGTTAAGCTTAGTGGGGTTGTTCTCACGTCTATGGAAAATAATGCCAATGGCGGACTGAGACTATTTGGGATGCTTAATGGAGAGATGGAGTATAATGTAGGTGATCTTGGGAAACGTTATAAACATGTTGGTCGCTAATCAGATGTGTCTCACACAAAGCCTGTGAAATATGTTTGTTTCATTAGTCACCACGTGGCTTGAAGGGAATGATCTATAGCAGTTCTTGAGGATGTTCATTAGGGCGTAGATGTGCATATGAAAAACAGCATACTGTGAAAATCACTCTCTTTATTCCCTTATCATGCTGTATATTTTTCATAGCACTGTTTAACTATTTGATATTTTTCTATTTATTTGTTTGTTTATTGTCTGTCTTCCCCTTCTCCTCTTCCACGCCCCACTTAAGCTCCCCGAGAGCAGAAGCCTTTATCTATTTTACTCACTTCCCTAACACTCAGAATAGTGTTCAGCATACGTGTTTGTTCAATGAACACAAATATTTATTGACTAAATCAATAGACATTGCAGAGACAAGGTAAGGTGTTCTTCATTTAGAAGACTGTTAAAGACTATAAATAGCTTGATAGTCACTGAGATCATAAAACATGGTTTGCATTCACACTTAATCTTTAAAAAAATCCTTTGAGGTAAGTTAATAACAACAATCTTTTTTCAACCAATTTTTAAGCGCATGACGTTGGGAATATAAGAATGATTAAGGGATGGTCCCAACTCTGCGGGGGCTAAGAGAGTACGGAGGGAAGCAGATACCATTGAGTGCAGTGCGGTTAGTTCAGGTAGAGTGATACACATACACCCAGCACGTGAAAGGGGAGGGAAGAAGACCTCTCCCACTGAGGGATGAGAGGGTAAGGAAAACTAAGGCTCAAAGGCATATAACCTGAGCAACATCGTACAGGTCGTACAGCTGGGACTTTATCCTGCATCCTCGACTGGAAGACAAGAGGGTAACCGAGCTGTAGCTGCCAGGAGATATTTCGGAGTGAGAGCTTTTCATGCACTCCCATGTAGCTCTGGTTTAGGGTTTTGACCAGATTCTTTAGATTAAGTATCATACAAAACAGGCTTTAGGACATTTTAAATGTGGATCCTACCTAGAATAGCTAAATTGTCTGATGAAAAAGCAGAACCGAAATGCTGTCTTCGTGCTGACCTGGACAGGGATCTCGGATGAGGGTCTGGTAACTATTTACAGCAGAGATGAGCAGGCCCCAGCTTCCTCTCCCCTCTTAGCATCTCATTTCTACACCACCACCACCCCGCCGCTCCAGCCACGTTTTCTGGTCACCGGTAGCCGACTGCAGTGGTCAGTTCCAGTCTCCTTCTGCCCCGGGCTCCGCAGCACTGGACACTGTGGACTTCTCACTTCACTCCAAACCTTTTCTCCTCTTGCCTTTTTGGACGCTTCCCTCTCCTTGGTTTCCTCCTACCTCTCTTCTTTTGGGTCTCCTCCAATCACTTCTGATTCTCAACCTAAGGCTTTCACGTCGACTTGATGATACTCTCCCCATAGATGAGCAGACGCCGTCTTCAGGCCTCAAAGCCTCTCTCTGCTACAGCTGCCAAATCTCTCCTTCAGCCCTGACCTCCCTCTCCTGAGCGCCGGTTGCCCACTTGCCGGCTCCACGTGGATGGTGGGCTGGAAGCCTTCCACATGCCCCTCCTCATCCCCTCATCCATTCTTCTTCTCTGTCCACCCTGACGAGGCCTGCATGCACCACATCAACCGGAAGCCTCCCTGGCAAGGGCAGAATGTTCATGCCAAGGCTCCCTCTCTGTAGGATCCCTGTGGTTTGGTGACCTTAACCCAGGCTCTCAGCTCCTGGCAGGTGGCTTTCTCCAGACAGTTCTTTCCAGTCAAGTTAGACACTATTAGGTTCTGGTAGCGGTGCCCTCCACCCACCCACTGTGGCCCCAGTTATGGGGCCCACCGACTCCGTGGTTACTGTCGCCAATGCTACACCCTCCTGCGGTCTCCTACGCTGCCCACACTTCCGTAGATAGTGTCTCTACTAAACGCTCTTCAAGTCTTGCCAATTTGAATGCGCCAATTCTTTTCTGTCTTGATCTTGGTTCAGATGGTAAAGGAATCTCAGGCAAATCCAAGCTAAATCTTTGATTTCCTCTTTTCCTCTCTCTGCCCTGTTCCATCTCCAGTCTCGTTCATCTTGGAAAAAAAATACTACCACCCACCTAGTTGCTCAAGCTCAATCCCTAGACTTCGCCTTGATCTTCTTTCTTTCATTGCCCAGAAGCAATCAGCCAGCAACTGTGATTGGTTCCACCTGAAGTCTGACCACTTTTCACTCCTTCCGCTGCCACCTGCCTGGCCCGCACCACTCGGCTGTCTCCCGGCTTCACTGAGTACCGAGTTTAGTCCAGTGCAAAGGGCCCTGGACTCTGGCTCTGGCTCCCTTATTATCTGTCAGCCATTTGGTTGTGGGCAAGCTCCTTAACCTCTCTCTGTGTTCCCTTAGCTGTGACAGAGCGGGTGGCAAATGACCATCTCCAGGTTCCCTTCTAAATGTTCAGAGTCTGTGCTAGTTGGCGCTGCTCGACCAGGATTAGCATCAGCCTTCTATTTTTTAAGAGAATGATTCTCCTCACCCTGCTGTACAGGAGAGCCCCAGTACCAAGAGTCACTTTTCATTTTTCTTACTATCAAGAAAAACAAACATGTGACTGTGCCATCCCGTGGGACTGGAGAGGTTAATAGCCCTGAGCCTGACTCCCTCACAGGGTACTTCCAGTGTGTGATTTCAGGTGATCCTCAGAACAATCGACATGAAGTAGGCCCACCAGGTGCCACTTTCCAATAAGGAAGTGGAGATGTGCCCAAGGTCACTCTGCTGGTTTGGCACAGGGCCAGGACCGCAGCCCAGGTCCTCTGCTCTCCTTGGCTGGTGCCCTGTGTACTACTGCGCCACATGGCTTCCCCGCTCGCCGATGGTTACACTAGACTGCCTGTACCCAGTGACCATCTGTGAGCAGATTCCTTTTGTAACTGGCAGCGCCCCGAGGGTCTAAGGCCCTTCTCTCCTGACGCCGGGTTGTCTCGTGCCCAGGTAAAAGGTGCGAGCTCTGTGACGACGGCTACTTTGGAGACCCCCTGGGGAGACAGGGCCCCGTGCGGCTCTGCCGCCTCTGCCAGTGCAACGACAACATCGACCCCAACGCAGTCGGGAACTGCAATCGCCTGACGGGAGAGTGTCTGAAGTGCATCCACAACACTGCCGGCTTCTACTGCGACCGCTGCAAGGACGGCTTTTTCGGGAATCCGCTGGCTCCCAACCCAGCAGACAAGTGCAAAGGTGACCAGCCGCCCGCTGGGCGTGCCACAGCTGTGCTCCCTCTGAGAACTTGTCGTGGGGTCTCTTTAAATGTTCAGTCGCTTGCTCTGTAGCTGCACTGCCCAGTAAGATGGATGTGCACCACTATGTCATTTAAATTTTTCCAGTAGAGACATGAAAGTGAAGAGAGCCAGGGGAAATTAATTTTAGTCATCTGTTTTATTCAACCTGATATGTCTGACATGTTGTCATTTCAACAAGTAACCAGGCATATATTGTTGAGATGGATGTTTTCTGCCCCCGCCAAGTCTTCAGAGTCAAGTGCGTATTTCACCTCCTCAGCACACCTCAGTTCAGAGCAGCCACATTTCAAGGGCTGAGTCGCGACAGATGACCAATGGTTGCTGTACTGGACAACAGACGTCCAAAGAGTCTATTGGAATTGTTTGCATTTTAGTATTTCTCTCAGGTGATTCGCCTCTTTTGCTGTCTCTGTCTCCCCGCCTTAGCCTGCAACTGCAATCCCTACGGGACCACGCGGCAGCAGGGCACCTGCAGCCCTGTGACCGGGCAGTGCGAGTGTCTGCCTCACGTCACCGGCCGGGACTGTGGCGCATGCGACCCTGGGTTCTACCACCTGCACAGCGGGAACGGCTGTGAGAGGTGAGACATCGTGCCTTTGGTAGAAGCAGTCTTTGCTTTCTTTATTGTAAGAGATGCACTTTTGCGAGTTACCATTGGCTTGACTTTGTTGAGGAATTACTAGAGCGCTCCACAGAGGCTAGGCGCCCGTGGAGGCAATATCTGGCAGTTGGGATTAAGCTAATGGGAGGAGAGAGTGGAACGCAGCGGGCCTGGCTGTGTTAGAATCACCAGAGCAACATTTTTTTTCTTAAATGCACCGATTACAAGCACAAATCTCCTTCCGGAGATGCTTAGAGTCAGACCTTCCAGAGTGGTGGGTGTGGAATTCTTGTTTTCGCAGTGCCTGGCCGGTGCCTCCGTGGTGCCAGCTTGGAGAGCACAGGTGGCGGGTCTAGTGGTGGAACAACAGCGTTTGGGTGTCAGGTTAGAAAAAGGGGTTGCGAATAGAACTCCTGAAGGTTACTTGAACCTCGGGGGCCCAGTAGCCTTTAACGTTGTTTTCCATTACAAATTACGTCAGTCCTACGCTGAAAGGGGAAAAAAAGTTTGCTTAAAGTCTGTTTTTCTTACCTGTCGTATTCATTCCAGGTGTGACTGCCACGCTTTGGGTTCCACCAATGGACAGTGTGACATCCGCACTGGGCAGTGTGAATGCCAGCCTGGCATCACCGGTCAGCACTGTGAGCGCTGCGAGGTCAACCACTTCGGGTTTGGACCGGAAGGCTGCAAACGTAAGGGCTGTTGGTGGCATAGAGCCTCAGTGTCCCCTAATCCCAGGTAGAGCTACAGACAGGTCCAGAAGGGACATGGACAGGGCAGGCTTCAGGGCTCACCGCCAGGGATGTCCCTAAATCATTACTGATGCTTGATTCGACGACTCTTACCCTTTTCTAGAACTCTGGGAATTGAGAGCATCCCTGGTTTCTTTGCAACGTCCTTACTTACGTCTTCTTTTTCAGTGTTTCTGATTCTTCCTCCTGCCAGCCTCTTATTTTTCCAAAGAAAAGTCTCCCTTTGATGACCTAGCTTTCCTACTGTGCTTAGTAAAACTTTTTATTGATCACATTCTTAGCGCAGATAACGAAACAGGGAGAGATTCTGCTCAGAACATGTTTGTTGACTTGCTGGCTGCAGTTGCTGGTTGCTTCCCACCCTTGGGGCGCTTTTGGTGCGGTTACATGTAAACAGCTGCTGCTTCTTGGCATAAACACTTGCCTGGAATTAGGCCTCAGATCAGCTTGGCGTTTTGCTTTCTGGATTCCTTCATTTCTCCTGTGGAACGTAGCATAAGTCATTGACTCAGTTCAGAGAACAAAGTGAATAAGCACACTATAAAATAATATAAAATCAGCATTAGCATTTGGGTTTTCTAGTTCCTTAGTAAGAGAAATCATAGTAAACAGCGGAGAGATGAATTCTTGAAGTGCACAAAAGGACACTAACTCGTTTAATGGACTACTTCCTATAATTATTAGTAATATGAAATGTAACCCCCCCGAAGGATGCACGTTTTACTTTAAAATTTATTTTTGCTGGAAAACTTTCTGTATCCTTAGCTAAGCAGATTTAACCACTAAAATTTTTATAAATGAGCCTTTTAAAAAAAAAAATAGTCTACTTGTAAAGATCGACCAATGAGCTTATGGATGGTCTGAGTTCAAAGAAAAATGCACTCTTTCTCCTTTTCCTTCTTATGTCCTTTCTTCCCTTCCTCCTGCAGCCTGTGACTGTCACCCTGAGGGCTCCCTCTCACTGCAGTGCAAAGAGGACGGCCGCTGTGAATGCCGAGAAGGCTTTGTGGGAAGTCGCTGTGACCAGTGTGAAGAGAACTATTTCTATAACCGGTCTTGGCCTGGCTGCCAGGAATGTCCAGCGTGTTACCGGCTGGTGAAGGATAAGGTGAGTGTCAACAGTGCAGACATTGAACCGCCTCTCCCTGTGCCCCAAGCTCTGGAGAAATCATGGTGGACCAGGGAGAGAGACAAAGTCCCTGTTCTCAAAGACATGTGTTGAGGTGGAGGTATCAGGATGGTAATCTAAAATGCAAGGGAGAGGTCAGAACTGGACAGTCATCAGCACGCGGTGTTTAAAGACAAAGGAATGAAGTAGAGCTCCGAGAATATAGTCAATAATATTACAATGACTGTGCACGGTGCCAGGTGGGTCCTGGAAGTACCAGGGGGACTGCTCTGTAAAGTACATGACTGTCTAACCACTCTGCGGTACCCCTGAAACTCATACAAAAGAATATTGAATGTAAGCTCTCATTGAAAAATAAAATGAAAAGATAGAAATAAAAATGAAGTGAATGGAATGGGCTTGACATTTTTTTCTTTCAAAGCCAGAGAAGGAAAGGCAAACTGCCCATGCTATCTGTGTACACGTAGACACGCGTGGAGTGTCTAGATCTGCATTTCATAGAGCGCCCTCTGAGTTCCGTTCCTGCAGGAAGTCCCAGCTGAGTTCTTTGGGAATACGTGCATGTCCCACCTTTTCTTTCCTCCCTTTGTTGTGTTTAGGTTGCTGATCATCGGGTGAAACTGCAGGAATTAGAGGATCTCGTGGCGAACCTCGGAGCTGGGGGTGAGGTGGTGACGGACCAAGCCTTTGAGGATCGACTAAAGGAAGCAGAGAAGGAGGTGACGGCGCTCCTGCGTGAGGCCCAGGATGCCAAAGGTACACAGGACCCGGCAGCGGGCAGCTTCCTTGAGGCACCCAGTCTGTAGCGGTCGCTGCCAACTCAGGGTGAATTAGTGTGGCTCTATAAAATTCTTTCTCGATTTTTCAACTATACTTGTAGGCCATGAATTATTTTTTAAACAATACGTGAAAATACAAGAACCTGTCAATTTAATATTTTAAGAAACAGTAAGCATAAAAAGATTCTCCCATAAAAATAGTACTGGATGGTAAAATTCCAACTGTTTCATAAATTTTTTAAAAGTGTTCTAAGTAAGTAGTTTTTAAAAATCATTGAAGGTGTGCATTATTGTAAGGAGAAAATTTTAACATCGATTTTCTATCATTCTAGTGAGTAAGAATTTACTTAGGTACTGCTTTATTTCCCTAGAAAGGACTCTCATAAGGAAAATTTGTGGTCTTCAAGTGTTGATGGAGCAGCTACTGAATGTGTAACACTTAGTATTTACAACAGTAAAGATTAGAAATTAGTGCCTGCTTATGAAATTTTCTGTTTAATATATAGCAAGCAGGTGTGCTAGTATATATGAAAGTATATATTTTATATACTATGTGCATATGTAATATCATTTGCAATTTGGTACAATATCTGTACCTCTGGCCATTACCTGATGAGACTGATGATAGGCAGAAGAGGGGTTGACTTAAGATTTAGAAAACAGTTTATTTTAAAATACTTCATTGACTTTCAAAGAAACAGTTCTGAAACTTCAAAAGTAAAGAAATGTTAAATAATTTACTGGCTTTTTAAATCCCTTTAGATTTTGATTTTTTATTTCTTACCCTCCGAATTAAGCTTTTCCCTAAATTTGGACAAGTCCTTTTCCGCATTTATTGAGTGCCTACAGTGTGCCAGGCATTGTGCCTAAAAAACAATGGTGGAAAGATGAGTAAGACCTCGTTCCTTCTGTCAAGGTGCTCACCACGTGGCTGAGGTCACTTTGGTTTGGGGTGTTCCATCACGGAGATCCAGTGTCCCCAGATACTCAGGGTAAAGGCGCTAACATTAGTTCACACGTGGACCGTGTGGTGGACTTCCCCACTGAGTGTGCGAATTTGTATCCACTTGGGATTAGAGCAGGCTTCCTGTTAAAATACAGGTCAACAGAAACTGAACACGTTGCTGATTTCTTATTGTACATCTCTATAATATCTAGAATTTTGATTTATAAAATTATCAACGCAGAGAAGGAAGTCATTGGGAACACCTATTTTTGGCTAGCTTGATTTTTACGTGAGAATCCAGAATGTGTCCTATGAGATCAATGTTAAAAAATTGAAATATAAAGGAAGAGGGCAATAGCCCGTGTCCACTCCACGTGTTTGCTTTTTGTGTGGATTGTAACATTTTAAGTATTAAGCATACATTAAGAAGAATGAAATGTTTCTCGTTCTTTATAATCGAAAGCGGTTTTTTAGGATGTCCATTCCCCAGCAACAATGTGTGTGACACGTGTTTTGCCATTAATGTATTCTTTTATAACAACACCTTGCCCTCTGCCCCGCCACATGCACTGAAGAACTGAATGTGGGGTTATTGTTCTGAAGTGCCCATCAGCCCACCTGTGAGGTGGGGTTTGCACCTGCAGCCCCAGTGCACACAAGTGGTCGGGGGCAAGAAAGGGGGGTCGCCCAGCACTGCCCCCCAGTCCAAGGTCCTGTCTCAGCGCAGCCCCAGCTATGTCTAGCTCCCTTCAGCCACAGTGACTACCTACCTCCTCTGCCAAGCAGGTGACTCTGTTGGACATGGGCTCTGACAGGGCATGGGCATCGTATTCCTCTTGAGCTCCCTGAAAAGTGGGGAACGAAATGAACAGCCGCCACTGATAGCCATCTACCATAGCGAGACAGGGCTTAGAATCCACTCCCACTTAGACCTTATTCGTGGAGTTCCTGGCTGACCTTCCTACTTGGGTCCAAACTAGCCAAAAATAAAAATATCTCTGCAGTGATTTATCTTTTCAGACTGTCCCTAAGTCGTTTGTAGTTTCGACATGTGTTTATTCTCCAGCTTTAAGAGGCGATTATATGGTGCCATTAGGTCTTGTGGTTAGAGATGTGGAATTGGGAGGCATTTGAAGTGACTCTACCAGTTGGGTTGTCTATTCTCTTGTCAGATTCTTGGTTTCTCTGAAGAACTATGCACAGAGATTGATATCTGTTACATTCTTGAAGGTCTAGCAGGGGAGTCCAACCTTTTGGTGCCTCTGGGCCACACTGGAAGAAGAGCTGTCTTGGGCCACACATTAAATACATTGCAACACATACTCACAAAAAAAAAAAATCTCATCATGTTTTAAGTAAATTTATGATTTTGTGTTGGACCGCGTTCATAGCCGTCCTGAGCTGTATGAGGCCTGAGGGCTACAGATTGGACACCCCTGGGGGGAGGGGCTTCCATAATTTCATTGGCTCCTTATGCCTCCTAAATTAAATGATTTTCTGTGGCTTCAACTTGTTTTTATCTTTTGTATTTTCTCTAAATTCTTTAGCTTACCCAAGATTTGTCTAAGTAAGCATCTAAGCAGGGCCACTGGGTGGAATGAAGCAAAAGGTGTGTGGTAGAACAACTCCTCACATGGAGTTGTTGGCCCTGCTTATGGGTTGCTGTCTTCCAAACCTGTAATTTATCGTTACTGATTTTAACTTTGGCCTCTCCTCTTTTGTACATTCCTTGGAACATTTAGATGCCAACACCGAGCCTCATGCTGGAAATAAGAACTGGTCAGTTTTTGATAGGACTTTCCTATTGGTTCTTGTGTATTAATATAACCTCATGATGTGAGAATTTTAATAATGACAGAATTATATTTGTAGGGGCTTATATTTGTCTTTTGATTTATCAGGACCCAGGTATGAGCCTTAAGTTGAATGGGCCGAATTAATAAAGAACAATTTGAAGAACTATTCAAAAGCAGAAACCAGTTTTTTATACAGATATACCAGCGGGTAGGGAGTGACAGTGAGAGTCCTTTTAGTTTAAAATACAAAATGAATTTAGCCCAGCTGGTGTAGCTCAGTGGACTGAGCGCCAGCCTGTGAACTGAAGGGTCGCTGGTTCGATCCCAGTCAGGGCACATGCCTGGGTTGCAGGCCAGGTCCCCAGTAGGGGGCACGTGAGACGCAACCACACACTGATGTTTCTTTCCCTCTCTTTCTCCCTTCCTTCCCCTCTCTATAAAAATTTAAAAAATAAAATCCTTTTAAAAAATGAATTTAATTTGCCATACTTCAACATCTGAACCTACTTGTTTCCTAGTTTAGAAAAATGTCACTCCCAGGACTGGTAGTGCTCTTAACTTTTTTTTATGATGAACTCTGGCATGTGCCAGAATACGAAAACCTTTTCATCAGAAGCCTCTTGGGAGTCTTCTCTTTGCCAATTGTTGTATGAAACTGGGGATATTGGTGATGAATAAGGAAGACGAGCTCATGGTCAAGTGTGGCTGGGACAGCAGACAGCATGATGAATGTAACCGGGCACCGTAATGCCTGGCTGACCTGCCCTGCTGACGGTCTTAGGGGAGACTTGTCAGAAAGGTGCTGTGTTTGCTCGGATTCCATGGGAGGTGACGTGCCCCCCTCACCCTTCAGGTAATTCATGCACCTTTTTCTGCATTGCCATTGCAGATGTAGACCAAAATTTGTTGGATCGCCTCCAGCGAGTGAATAACACCTTATCCAGCCAAATTAGCCGTTTACAGAATATCCGGAATACCATCGAAGAGACTGGAAACTTGGCTGAACAAGCACGTGCCCGGGTAGAAAGCACAGAGCAGTTGATTGAAATCGCGTCCAGGGAACTTGAGAAAGCCAAGGCTGCTGTTGCCAATGTGGTGAGTGACCGTGACGCTGTGAGGCAGGGGGTGAGAGTGGGGGTGGGGATGTCCCTTGGTAATTGACAGGAGGTCTGGTGGAGTGTTCCTTCAGCTAAGTTGAGTCCTTGTGTTCTTTCCTTTCTCTAAACTTGGATCCAGACTGCCACATTGCTCACAGCACTCATGCTGTTGTTATCAGGAACTGGATCCAAACCAAAGGGTCCTTTCTCTAGCTTTGTTCTTTCTGCGGCACTAGGCAATTTTAGCTTCTTTTACCCCTTCCTGAAAATAGAAGTCATAAACTACAGTCAAGGACGCTGATGTCGAAGATCTCTGAAATTAAGAAAGAGGCCTTCTTTCTGCTAAATGACACTATAAAAATTTAGTTTTGAGAATTTGCTTTATTAAAGTTAAGTCGCCCAGTCCTTTAAAACTAGTGCTTTCTTTGTTTCCTCTTCAGTCAGTCACTCAGCCAGAGTCTACGGGAGGCCCAAACAACATGACCCTTTTGGCAGAAGAGGCTCGAAAGCTTGCTGAGCGGTAATCTCCAGACCCCTGTTTCGTTGCTTTCCTGCGGTGTGGCCATGCTCTCCTGTCCTGGGCTCACAAGACAGACCCTTTCCACATAACCCCCTCTTGCAGAGTTTGCTCCCTTTTCTGAAATGTTATCCGCTATGTCTTTTCTTCCCTTTAATTTGAAATTAGAGTATTGACTTTGAATATTAGAGTATAATGGCTTGAAGGGAAATTATATTTGCACATCTGAAAAAAATATGTTAACATTTTTAGATGTTTAATTTTAAAACCTTAAAGTTCCTAGGTAATTAAGACGCTCAGTAGAATTTAGTTACTTAAAAAACATTTTAACTGTTTAATAAAAATGTTTGCATTTCAAGGGAAAACATTTACTAAGCCGTAGCACATTTGAAAATCAGCGAAAGAAAACAGGCTATTTCATTCTTGATTTTTAAAAACATTAAGTGCCATGGAAATTTCTTAACAAGACTTTAAATTATAGAGGGCATCAAGTTAAAAAATTTTTTTTTGAAAGACTTGCTAGAATGTAAGCTTCGTGAGGGCAGGCATTTCTGTGTTTTATTCCCTACCGAAGTCCTAAAAATGCCTAAAACAGCGTCTGGCATACGGTAAGCGCGCAGTGAGCGTTCGTCGAATGCACTGCAGAGCAGCCAGTCGGCCTCGTGGCTGTGCAGGGCGTAGAGAAGCCCGATGCTGGAGTTTCAGCCTCCGTGTCAGGAGCAGTTACGTTGGCATCTTGCTTAAACCTGTGCTCTCTTTCTGTGATTTGGGAACATGTGAGCTGTGCAGTTCAGTTCATAGGGTGTTCGTGGTTTCACGGCTGAGTCTTTTGATTCCAAGGGGACAGCTGAAAACAGGATGCAAGGCTCCCAAGAAAGGCAGGCTCTTGGAGATCAGTTCATTTCAGTGTTCCTCATACACAGATCTTGAAGGAAAGTGTGTCATACCAAAAGAATGGCTACTTACTGCAGTGTGACAATGTAGTATGAAATTTTAGAGCTGAAAGAAACCCTTAGTGG
>VMDR010006442.1:0-45443 GCA_007922815.1 Macrotus californicus | reverse complement strand
TCAGTTCCAGCCCAGGAGTCTCAGCACTGCCACAGCTGGGCATATCCACTGCACCGCTGTTTCCAGAGGTGGCCTTATGTGCTTAGCAACAACACTAGCAAAACCAATTAGGACAGTTCTCAGTAAGCACAGTGTATCATGAAAGCCTTGGGGTTCAGAGTGAGAGCCTCTGGGCATTGGTTTTTGCCCCCCCCCCCTCCCCCCAAGGACAGTCCTGCACGAATCGGCTTATCCTTGCTCTGTGTGATGATAACGTCAGGCAAAAACCCATGTGAATTCCAAGTGGAACATCGCCCACATCACTGGAGCTCAAAGGACTGCTATCTTCTTGGTCACTGGTCAACTCAACTAAAGGAACACGCAGGGGAGATATTTATTCTCATAGCCACACGTAGCCACCATCCCTCGGCTTAGGGAGGTTTGAAAATCACTCCTTGAAAGAACGAGCCATGGAGACATGTTTTCAAATTGTGTCATTTCTTGCATTGTTCCCTGAGGTCTCTCAAGACTGTGGGCTCGCTGAGCTGAAGGGACCTGAGTGACTCAGGCTCCCTCACCATCAGCAAGGAGCTGACAAGGGAACCAGCGGTCTCAGCTTAATCCTTCTCGTGCCTTCATTCTCTGAGTCATTTCTGAGGAAAGTGGGCACCTCTGCCTTCTCCCCCCCGAGAATAATCCCCTGCCCACCCTCAGACCTGCTTCCCTAAGACCTTGGCCATGTGCTCCTCCTGTGCCCGGACTCCCCTAGCACCCTTGGATTTCTGGCTCCTGAGCCTCATGAGGAACAGGAATTCCGTCTCTGGGGCTCCTCCTCCAGCCTTCACTCTCCATCTCTCACCCTTTGCCACCGCCTCCCTGTGCACCAGTGGGACCAGCTGCCTTCACCTGCCCAGGGCCCTTCCTGGTCCTGCTGCCCCAGTGCCTGCTCTCTGCTCCCTGAAACTGGGGAAGGGTGGAGTTCTATGAGAAGACAATCTCTTGCTGGGGTAGGAAGCAGAGATGTGGCATTCCTTTGGGGAACAGAATAGTTCATCTCAGCCCATCTTGCTATGAAAAGAGGCCCAAGGTGGCCAACACTGACAAAATAATGGATCCTGAGACCGTGAGTAGCACTCAGCTTTTGGCATTTACTTCTGCTGCCGCATGCCCAGAATGCCACTGAGCCTCGTGGCCGGTGCTGAGGGCACTGTTGAGGATTCGGCGAGGTCAGCTTTCCTCACTCACTCTGGAAGGTCTCGGGTCGCACGAGCTTCCCGCTCTCCTTTCAGGCAACCCCGGTGGGGGTCAGCTGCAAACGCTGTGCAGGGGGGAGAGTGCTTGACCAGCAGTTAGCATCTGAGACTTGAACGCGGCTCTGCCTCAGCCCGCTGTGTGCCCTGCGGGACAGCATGCCCCCTTCTGAGTCTGGCTGCTTTACTGAGGGGACTGGGCCACAGGAGCTCTTAGGGCCTTTCTGAGGAGACCAGTCCATGAGGGAAGGGGGTCCACAGGCAAGAAAGAAGCGTATGCTTTCAGCAGCAGACCTGCCCATCTGTGGAAGGCCATTTGTGCATTTCCTTTATTGCTATCCACACCGTCAACAGGTGGCCTCTGGACACCAGACCCTCTGGGCCTACGTGAGGGGAGAGAACCAAAGGAAGAGGCGCCAAAGCTATTTCTCTATTAAATCTGCATCACAGCGGTCCTGTGGCTGCTTGAAAATAAAGGTGCAGCTCTCTTACATTGCCTAAGTAGCAGCAACTAAGGCCTTCCATTGTCTTATTAAATATGGGAAGTCCGCTTACCCGCACTAGGGCCCCCACAGCAGGCACGGCTGTCCCCTTACCGTACACATAGGAAATTCCCACAAGCTCAAAAACGGCGATGATGACGAGGGCATAGGAGGCAGCGTAGGTGTCCACAAGCTGAAACATGTAAATTCCGCCCTAGCAGGGAAGAGAAACAAGATTGGTGGGCCTGGCCTAGGCTCTCTCCCACCTCTGCCAGGAGAGGGAGGTCGGGTGCAGACAGAAGTCAGAGGACCTCCCCTCCCTAAAGCTGGCCCGGTGCACCAGCTGGAGGCCTTGCCACACTAGCAAAGCCGAGAGACTCTGAGCCAATCAACAGAGGACGCACAGGAAACGATGTAACGTCTTACTCCTGAGAGGCGAGGATCAGCATCGGAAGGTGTGTATGTGAGAGCAGCCAAATTGCGTTGCTTTTGCTTTAAACAATAGATGCTCATTCCTACCCATGTGTCTGTGTCGATTGACCTTCCTACAACCTTTAAGTATCTCTGGGCATTCCTCATGCATTCCACCTGCATCTTTACCTCACTCTGTAGGTCTCTCGACAATAGATGAGGCTGAAAGACTATCCCATTCCAAGCCATCATTTTACAGATGAAGAAGCTAAGGCCCAAAGTGGTGCCTTGCTCAAGGTCACAGAGAACAAAAGTAATACATATACTGAGTGAGCTAACACTCAATTTACCAAGACACTCAGGACTAGAAGGAACTCAAGTGACTGTGGACTCTTGTTTATTATGCATAATCAACTGGAAATTTCTCTGGTCAGTAAATTTGGATTTTCGTCTTTTTTGAAAGTGGGTCACACCTGTCTCGTTGGCTCAAGAAGGCTACATCTCAATTATGAAGATGCTGGAAGTACCACAAGTAGCTAAGGTGACATATTTCCCTCTGTGGTCAGAATCCCCAATGGACTGGTGCCATGTCCGCAGAAATGGCAGGGGTTTGGCGATTGTTATGAGGTCTGAGAGCTGAGTCTAGAAGGACAGACAGCCACCAGATCCCCATCTCCCCACCCCAACTCACCTGAGTGATCATTGGGAAGCCCATGATGAAGAAACAAATGCAGCAGCCCAGGGTAAACACCGGCTTGTGTGTGCGCAGGTACTTGGGGAACTCGTCCGAGATGGAGGTCACTATGGTTTCAATGGTGGCAAACTGGAAGGGTGCCAGGAAAAGGGTGTCAGAGAGAGACCACACAGTCTCGAAGGCTCCCAAAGCCCTCTGTGTCTCCCACCAGGGCCAGTGCATCTGCATTGGCTTTGGTCTCTAGGACTGCTTTCCCTTGTTGGGTCTAAAAGACCTTGCTGGGGAATGTGAGCAGGGCATGAGCTTTGGAAACGGTGGCTGCAGCCGCCCAGAGCCTGCACTCACTCTCACCCATCAGGACACTTGAAATCTCACTTTGTATTCATGAGGTGTATTCATCCTCTCCTCCAGGTTACCTGCATTTGATCTTCTCCTTGAGGAAAAACCCTCTTTGAACCCAACTACTGAACTCGGAGTGCCTGTCAGTATGATTGGTAGTCAGTAGTCTCAGGCCCACAGCAATTTCCCTGAAATTGACCTATTATTCCAGCCCCACAGAATTTGCTTTGGCAAAATGACACCAGCAGAGGAAATACACAGGCTTAAACTTGCACAGAAGATGGAGCGAAGAATACAGGAGGGGGACAGCTCCTTGGCACCGTCCCATGTGTCACCCGTAAAAAGAAGGTCATCCTGAGCCCTAGACAGGTACTTCACTATCTCTACATAGCTCAAGAGAAGAAATTCAGGTGCTGCTTAGCCTGTTCCCTGCTGCAGGTTGGACACAAGACCCAGGAGAAGGGAGTGTTCAGAAGGAGCCTGGGGAAGGGAAGGGAGTGGAAGGGGCTCACCATAGTGTCAAGTCCAAGAGTGAGGAGCATCAGGAAAAAGATGATGGCCCAGAACGGAGAGAGGGGCAGCCTGGTTAAGGCTTCCGGGTAAACCACAAATGCAATGCCTGGCCCTGGAAAGAACAAGACGAATGATTGAGACCAGCCCAGCTCCAGGCCCCCTCTTCCTGGAAGCCCACAGGGCCCTCTCTCCATGGAGATCCTGAATTGCTACTTATTATATGCTGCTGCCACTGGTTATCCTTTTTACTCATATTTCCCCATTTCCCCAGTTAGATCTCAAGCTCCTTGAAGGGAAGGACCAGGGGAATTAGGTCCATATCTTTGGGAACTCAGAAGAGAGGTTTGAAAATAGTGCCAAGACAGACACTCAGACCGCAAGGCCAGGCTGCGTGCCATGAAAATGACATGAACTCCCATCTCCACATGGACAAGCTGGGAAGGAATGTAACTTAGCCTCTGGAACGGTGGTTCTCAACAAGGGGTGATTTTACTCCTGGGGACATTGGGCGATGTCTGGGGACATTTCTGATTTTCACAACTGGGATGGCAGTGGACGATTACGGGCACCTAGAGGGTAGAGGCCAGGGTTGCCGCTGAGCACCAGTCAAAGCACGGGACAGTCCCCACGAGAATTATCTGACCCAAACGCCGACAGTGCTAAGGCTGAGAACCCTGCTCTGAAGGTTGGACCACGCTCAGAATGACGTCATTTCCCCCTTTATGACCACACTTTCCCTATGCACTCCTCCAGGAGAACCCATTTACATAAAATGGAAAGACATCTAACACTTCCAGGGTCTTGCCCTACAAAGGCTTCCCAAAGATGGGGCTCTTCGGTCTGTGGGGAATTAGCTGGGAGAGAGGGGGTGACAAAGCTCAGTTGTAAGGGTCAGGAAAGATTGGCTCCTAATGGTCAGACAGCTCTGGGTTCAAATTCACGCACCACAACTTACCAGCAGTGCAAACCTGGACAAGATATTTAATTCTAAGGGCCCCCGCGTGCCCACCCGCACAATGAGGAGAACAACAGAACCTCACAGGGTGGTTATGAGGAACAGATGAGAAAGAGCAGGCAAAGCACCGAGGCCAGGGCCTCACTCACTATCAACACGCGCAGAACATTAGCTGATACGATGAGTGAACAATGAACTTGGAAGTGGGCAGTTCTGACTCAGGCTTTCCCAAGAACACTGCATGTGATCTCGGGGGCGGAGGTTTGAGCTGCTATTTTCTCTGTCATCATAAAGCCCTGCCCGCAGTTCCGACCTGCCTCGTGGCCTCACTGGGAACACTACTGCAACCTAAGGTGGCTAAAGATGGGCCGTCGTGAGCTTCCTCGCCAGTAGAAAGCTAAATGATGATGGGACACGTGAATGCCCAGACAATGCACAGCCCATGCACATGTAGACACTGGAAATCACAGCACCCGGAGTCCTTCCAGCTAAAGCGTAGCGGCACTTTTGAAACTGGAATTTATCAGGTTGTCTGTTCCTAATGTTGGCGAGGGCCTTGGGGTATTTAAAGTGTAAAGCCCCGAATGCCTCAGATACCCCCGCTTTATGCATTTACTGAGCACACAGTACAGCCAGCCTAGGGGCTCCCTACACGAACCACAGACGTCTGCATCGAACTGCAGCCCAAAACAGGTCTCGGGTGCAGAACACCGAGAAAGGCAGGCAGCGCTCTGGCGACAGTTGGGCCCATAAAGTGGACGTGAGGTCTTGAAACAGCCAATAGGGGAGGACTTTGGCTGATAGCTTTAACAGGATTCAGCCCTCCTTGGGGGGGGCAGGGGGGACAGTTTCAAAACCTGTGGCCTGCTTCCATTTCAGCTGCCTCCCTAAAGTGCACAGGGGAAGGTATCTTTCCAGCAAGCTCTGCTCATCCAAAACGGCTAGGGACTGGGTTTTAAAAATACATTTTAATATTATTTTGTAAAGTTCAGATTTTTTTTTCTTGAAATAAGGACCATCTGAGCCATGGCAGAGTTCTCCCCAGATGAGGCCCGCACATGGGGCAGAGGCCCAGCCCTGTCTCTCCAACCCGGGGGATGCAGTGCTGCCCAATGGTGGAGCGGGCCCCCCTGACCCCCAGACTGGAAAACGGGCCCTGCCTCTCACTAGCTGTGAGACCTCGGGCGAGGCTTGCTCTCTCTGGCACAAAGCTCAGTCTCCTTATCCATGCCATGGAGGTGACAGTACCTGCCCTCGTCATTCCTGTGAGAATTGGATGGGTTGATACAAACAAAGGGCTCCACACAATGCCTGGACATGGCAGAAGTCAGTAAGCACAGACCATTACTCTCTTCCTGTGACAGGGAATCAAAGGGATTCCGCATGCCAGCAACTCCGACAGGCCCCCAGAGACCTGGAGGGACAGCATCCGTTACCCTAGACACAGCCAGGGGCCCTGGTCAGCACAATATGTCAAGACCCACAGTGCAAGGGGAAGGGCCACTCTGCTGTGAAGCCTATTACAAATGGATGACTTCTCAGAAGATATACCTGAACCCTTGTGCCTTTGGGCAGAAGGGCTGGCCCCCCAGGTGACAGACAGATGGTCGGATGGGCAGGCCTCTTGAGAGCATTCACTGTGATTATTAGCCCAGTCTCTGAAGCATCAGGGGCGAGGGGACCAAGGCAGCACTTCCTAGTGGTCTGGTTACCTGACAGTCACACTAGCCTTGTGGACTCCAAATACAAAAGGCACATTTGTGTCCATCTGCTGTGCTCTAACCCTTCTGCTGTTGGGTGGGCATCTTAGTACAGCTCGGCGCTGAATGCTGACCGTGAGTCACCACCCCACAGGTAGCCATGGGTATGATGCTGGAAGTCTGGCTTCCCAGGAAGCAGATTGTTGGAGTAGATGCCTGAGAAGGACACACGCCCTTCCCCATGCTCACTGTAAAAGGAGAGGACAGCTTGGTCTCATCACCAGTCCCACCCTCTGCCCCTGAAACTCAGAACGGCTGAGATCTGGGGTGATGACTACGACAAAAACGCCTCCCTCAGAAGGAGCCGTAAACAAAACAGAGTGTCGTTTGGTCACTAAAGAGAACCTGTTTTTGGCTAGAGACCAACACACAGGTACTGATGTCGGGTCAGCAAAAACGCACAGCACGTCTACGTGCCGGTCTTGCCCAGCTGGGGGGGAGCGGGGCTAGCATGTAATGCAGGTCTGACCCCAAATCTCCGTCCTGCATTCACCAGAACCTGCAGTGTACCGGAGGAATCAGACAGGCCCACAGATCATTCTCATGCAGCAAGTTCAGATAAGCAGGGCCTGCTGCCCCACAGGGTCAGAGAGAAGTCCTCACAGGCCACTACTCCCCCCACCCCACTGTGGGGGATGAAGCCTACTGTCCCTGTGCCAGTGACGATGAGAAACTACCCAGGATTAACACAACATGCTGGAACCTGTTAGAAGTGTTTCTCCTTGTTAAAATTAGAGGAAGTAAAAACAATCTGGAAAGGGGAAGTTTCAAAGAGAAACGTGGGCAATTGTCTGATGCTATTGATGTAAAGGTAAAACAGAATTCCATCTGGGTTTTGGGGACCCATGCCCCCAAATCCCTTTCCTGCAGCAGAAAAGAGCTCAGATGTGTTAACTCATGTGGCTTGGCCACTGGTTCACAATGAGGGCAGTCATGTCACAGAAATAACAAACCACCTCAGATCTGCTAGAAAATGGGGCGGCACCCCACCTGCTGCAGCTACTGTGCTGGCAGAAATGAGGACAGCTGGGGTGCACGGGCACCCCTGAAGGCAGAGCCTCCTCAACTCTCTGTCCCACCCGGCCCTCCAAGGAGCTCAGGATTCTCCACTGGGGAGAGGCACAGGCTCAGCTCCCCTAAATCAGGGCACTGCTGCAGAAGCAAACACCCCAGGGTTTCCCAGGCTCCCCAGAGAGAGATAACCACCCCTGGAACATGCTGGCTCTTTGACTCCTGGAGGCCAGCAGTCCCGCTGAAGCACTAATTAATTACCCTTGGGGAGCCAGGACAGACCCAGCAGACCACCAAAGAGGTGACATTTCTGGGGCTTAGTTCTCTCATGTGCAGGCATCTAAGCCACTATCTAAGAATTGCAGCGGGCTTCTTGAAGAAGGGTGGATGCCAGCGAAGCCACCCCGGCCTGGTCCCCACACCGAAGCATCCCCTGAAGGTCTGGTTAGAGAATGGTCAAAACGACAGACAGTAACAGCCACAATGAGCTCCCTGAATCCCCAAAACCTGCCGAACACCCACATTCTCTGGAGAACAAGGCTGGGTGGAAATCAAGAGTTAAATAAAAATATTAAACACTCTCTCTCTCTCTCTCTGCAAAATGCTGTGCTAGGGATACGGATGCAGTGAGAGGAAAATGAAGCTCTCTGTAAACTCCGAAGTGCCACCTGAATGTTAGCCGTGAACACAGGAGTCACTGGGGCAGAGAGTAAACATTTATTCTGCGACCCTTCCGCCACCACCATCCAACCTTTCCACCCACTGGAGAAAAAAAATTACGGTCTTGCTCACTGAGCAGAAAGTCCTGAGAGCACATCTGACCTACCAACCAGGAAAGTGCCTCATCAGGGAAGGGGCACCGAGGTCAGCGCTCTCATGAAGCGTGGGCACTCAGTTTCTAGCGTCCTCTGCCAGGGACGGCACCCGTGGCAGCCTGCATCTGCCTCAGCTCCGGGACACTGCTTTGCCTACCGGATGCTCTACCCACACCAATGGGTGTAAGGGGGGGCAGCCTTACCTAGGCTGGAGCTGAGTTAAGAGGGGAAGAGAAAAGGAAGCAGAAGAGGGCGAAGCAGGATGGGGCCTTTGTAGCAACCCCTCCGGTTAGGGACCAGCCAGCCCTAACCCTGCATGAGCTTCTACTGAAGATATATCTCTGTCCCTCCACAAAGGGGAACCTGGGTTGTCCAACCCACCGTCCGGTTCCGAAGGCCAACTTCCCAGAGAGCATAAACGGGGACTTGTGACACAAGCCCGGGTCCTGCCTTGCAACAGCAGGGTGACAACAACACTGTACCTTGGTCAGCCACGTTCTCGATGTTGACCTTGCGTTCATTGGCCATGAAGCCAATAACCGAGAAGATGACGAAGCCGGCAAAGATGCTTGTGGCACTGTTGGTGCAGGTGACAATTAGAGTGTCCCTGGAGGAAGAGACCAGAGTTGGTGGTGAGTAGGAAGGACACAACGTGTGCACATGTGTCTGTGTGTACACGCCGCCTCTCCACATGCACTCGCTGCAGGCTGGTCTTGTTTTCTTTTACTCACAAGGAAGGGACAATCAGTCCTGACCACGGACTCCCTTGGGCTGAATTTACAAGCACCAAGAGGCTCAAACAGGTCCCCCTAACCACCCTGTGCCAGGGCCTCTGGCTCCACATGCGGTGAACTGGGCACTCCCTCATTGCACTGACTGAGGCAAGTCTGTCCATCAGTGCAGAAACGGAGCCGATGGGACCTTTCGGGGACAGGAACCACGGAAGAGAGAAGGGAAGGCAGTGGGACCGTGAAATGCCACCAAGGTATGAGGACAGCCTGAAGCTGGGCACCCAGTCTGAAAAGGGCAAGGGGAAGGTGGAGAGGAGAGACCAGCACTCTATATTCCTCCCAGTGCCCTCTGCTGGCAACAGGCTGCAGTTTCCCAGTCTGCCGTGCCCAGCCCCCTAGACTCAAGAGAGGTCACAGCTAGATGGAGCCTCAGAGCCGAATATTACCCCAATTCTCCTGTGTGTTCGCCAAGTCACCTCTTTCCTTTCTGATTTCATACGGTGGCAATGACTCTACCTCCCTCACAGCTGTTGTGAGGGCAGAAGAAGATGACCGCTGGGACAGCAAGTGCTCAGTAAACAACCCGCCTTGCCTGCCCCCAGTTTACCCACAGGAAACCGAAGCCCAGGGGGAGGTAATGGCTAATTAATAGTAGGTCAGGAATTTTTATCCGGACTTCCTGCCTCTCAGTCCCACGTCCCTTCTGCCACATCACACAGCTTCATTCCTAACAGAGCACAGAGTGATGCTTCCCGGTTTTCAGGCTGATTCTTGGGTCACAACTGACTGAGCAGCTGTGGCCAAAGAAGTTCAAGCACCATAGTCTGGCATTGCAGCTGTTATGGGCTGAATTGTGTGCCCCTAAAATTCATAGGTTGACTTCCTAACCCCCAGTTCCTTAGAATGTGACTGTATTTGGAGGTAGTGTCTTTAAACAGGTAATTAAGTTAAAAAAGACGTTATTAGGGTGGGCTCTACTCCAATATGACCGGTGCCCTTAGAAGAAGGGGCAATGAGGACACACACACGCACAGGGGAAAGGCCATGCGAGGGCAGAGGGAGGCAACGGACATCCACAGCCCAGGAAAGAGGTCTTAAAAGAAACCAGCCCCACCAGCACCTTGATCCTGGACTCCCCGCCTCCAAAACTGTGAGAAAGTTCTGTTGTTTAGGGCTCCTAGGCTGTGGTATTCCTTACAGCAGCCCTAGCAGACTAGTACGGAGGCGCTCTCCAGTGCCCAGGCACACACCTGCTGCTCCCTCCCCACATCTCTGCCCCACTCGCTCCCACCTCTAGCTGTTTCTGCCCCCTGGAGACATGCCCTCCTCCGGCACCCACTGAAATTTGGCCCAGTACAGATCTCACTCCTGCGAGGCCATCCCAGCCACCCTAGGCCACAGCTTAACTACAATCTTGTCTTCTTGATCCACAAAATATTCCAGTCGCTAGCAATAACAATAATGGCAACTGTCATTCGTTGAGCACCTACTATGTGCCAAGTCTTGCTCTGAAAACTTGGCGTACATCATCTCTTACCCCTCAACAAATGTAATCTGAATTTTATAGATGAGAAAACAGAAGCTCAGAGAAGTGACATATCTTGCCCACATCTTGGGGTTTTAGTAAATCAAGTCGAAACTCCACTGTCTGACTCCAAGGTCCACCCTCTCTCCTTCTTTCCTTCCTTCCTTCCTCACTCCCTTCCTTTATCCCTTTCCTTTTTTATCAGCTTCCTGAGAGAATGGGTCTCAGTTTACTACTGCTTATCATAGACATGTTCAACTTTCAGATATAGTCTCTTGCAGGAACTGGTCAGACTCTGGCAGGTCTTTGGGGTTCCAGAGCCCCCCCTAACATCACACTTCCAAACGTCACTGTTGTCAGAATCCCTGAGGATCCTGTAAATTGTATTATATTTAAAGTGTACAATGTGATGTTTTATTTTATTTTATTTTATTTGCTTATTTTAGAGACAGGGGAAAGGAGGGAGAGAAACATTGATCACTTGCCTCTCATACGCGCACTGATCGGGGTCTGAACCCGCAGCCCAGGTACGAGCCCTGACCAAGAATTGAACCAGTGACCTTTTGCTTTGCAGGGTGATACTCCAACCAACTGAGCCACACTGGTCAGGGCCAATGTGATGACTTGATATATGCACACATTGTGACAGGATCCCTACCATTGAGTTAATTAACACATCCATTACCAAGGTGCTCTTTTTTTGCAGTGATCGCTAGAAAAATATTTGTTGAGTGACTGAATGACCTTAGTTCCAACAGTGGCTACCATATGACTACACTATGGACTAGATGGCTTACAAAATGACTACCCCAGGACCCAGCCAGCTGCTCAGTGCTGCCAGAGACTCAGTTCCTCCAGTATAGAAACTACTATGTCAGAGCCTGCAGTAGAAATTGGGGTTCAGGACCCCAGAAGCCAGTGGCTAGTCCTTAGCAGAGGGGTCACCTACACCAGAGGCAACTCACCAGCTCTGCTTCAGCTAAAGTGTGAGGATGTGGCCTCAGTCCATTTCTCTGTCCCCGGACTTTATTCCCACTCACCAGCCACCTCTGGGACTTGAACAGCTACCACATACCTGTAGCAGTTGTTGTGGAATTTGTTGTAGGAAGAGAGAGTGATCAGGCCCCCCCATGCAGCAGATAAAGAGAAGAAAATCTGAGTGGCGGCATCTTTCCACACCTGGCAGGTAAAAGGGAAGAAGAATCAAGGTCGCTGGAAGAGGCTGACCACACAAGGGGAGTCTACCACGACCAAGGCCACGTCATCTCCCCAGGCAAAGACAGCCAGGGAATGGATGGCTTTGGCACCAGTGTAAATGAGAAACCTCATTTGTGCCGGGAGCCAAAAAGGTAGTGAGCTACCTGGGAGATTTCACCTGCATTTGAATCAGAGAAGAGGGACTCAGTAAACCACGTACATATTTCATCTTCTGTTTCCTGGAATGGAGAGCTACACAGAGGGGAGAGCCCTTTCTGCGGCTGCAAGCTCTCTCAAAAAACAATTTGTAGCAGCAAGATATATTCAGGGGTATGTCATATAAACCTTTTAAAATCAACATCCTACAGATTACAACAACTGCTACTAAAATTCTGAAATTCTACAGCCCCTCATTTGAGTAAAGCCACCTCTGTCCGCAGCAGAGCAGGCTTTATGGTGCCACATGCTTCTTGAACTTGGCTGACATCACCTCTCAGTTCTCTTGGTAATTTTTCTTAATTGTCCTCATAAAATTGCAGAAGGCCACTCAAGAGTTTGAGCCAGAGATTTGTATGATTTGTAGGGTAGACTTCCCATCGTTTTTATATATTAAATCTGGTTTTTAAGTTGTGCTTAAAATACGCAGAGAAATTTCAAGTGCATGCTAGCAAAGACTGGGCCTATCCCAGCATTCACTCTCCCATATGCCTTTAGCCATTCGTCCAGCTAAAGGACCCCCTCCCCACATCAAGGGTTATGCAGCTAAGAGAGGATAATCATATTATTTAGTTTCTGGCCAATGATGTGAAAATCATGTATTATGTGGGACTTGTGAGATTTCTGCACTTTTAAAGAGAGTGAGGGTGCTTATTTCCACCCCTTTTCTCACCCCTTTGTGCTACCTGGAATGCTGATGTGATGGCTGGAGCTCTGGCAGCTATGTGGAAGCTATTCACACTGAGGATATTAGGGCAGAAAGATGGGAGCCTGGGCTTCTGATGACACCCTGGAGCTACCCAACCAGCACCTGACTGTCTACCACTGGGCTGCTTTAGTGCGTGCAAGTGAAACAAACTTTTATCTTAAGTTACCCTCATCTGGGCGTTTTCTGTTATGTGCACACTCAGTCCTAGCTATGTTTTCTTAACATATTCTGGAAAAGTACATATTTCTTTAAGGTGAGGAAACTCATTTCTTCTTCAACAAACACCCTTCATTTGGAGGTTTTGGGACTGGGGATTTTAGAGTAAGGTGTGCCCGTGGAGAGCCTGCACAGAGAAAGTGCAAGCATGTGCTGGCCCTGTGTCAGTGTGCCAGCAGTTCTCAGGTGTGTCTGAGCCCTTTAAGCAGACTTGCCTGGGGCCTGCCTAAGTGCGCTGTTATTTTCCAGCCAGCACAACTGCACTCCCCACACCCTATAATTAGTAACAGGTAAGTGGTGCAAGGTGGCCCGAAGCTATTCAGGGGATTTCATCCTTCATTCCGGCCTCTGCTGCTCCCGAGATGTAGGACAACTATTCCAGGAATCCGAAAACTCCCAGTTGCCCACTTCTCACTACAGGTCTCCAGAGTGCAGACCAGTCGAAGATTGTCAGGGCCTTGTCAATGGGAACAGTGAGGTGCTCTGTAGGCAGAAGCCTGGCCCCTTCTGTCACAAAGCCAGCGGCCCGAGGTAGGACCGTCCCCGTGTGCCATTCCCCCCACAGCGTGTCATAAATGAAACCAGAAGCCCACCGTGGCATCCATGAGCTTCTCCCACTTGGGTGTGATGAAGTACCAAATGCCAGCACCGGCCCCGGGCAGGGTGACCCCGCGGATGAGGAGGATCACGAGCACGACGTACGGGAACGTGGCCGTGAAGTACACCACCTGGAAGGACAACCGACAAGCTGAGCAGACCTGCAGACCGGGCCCAGACAAGGAGCTTCCACAGAGGTGGAGCGGGCTCTGCCACCTGGACACAGGTGCCCAGTGCCGAGGGCATCCTGGGAACTTTCCCCAAGCTCTGCCAGGGCTGGGGACTCGGGGAAGGCGCTGGGACCAAAGGTGACTCAGAGGGAACCAAAATTAAGTCTATTGGAGTACACCTGAGGCTGACAGGTGAATCAGCCCACAATGTGGATGGCTGGGGGAGATCTCCCCGCACCAGGATGCTGACTTTTCCCCCACCCTCACTCCTAGCCCACCCTCTGCCAGGGGCCCCAAGTTCCACCATTAGAGATTCATCCTTTTAGCTTAAGTGGTCCATCCTTATCTAAGTAGACACCCTAAGGGAGGCAACCTGGTGAGGTGAGAAGACCCTGCCCTGTGAATTATGCACATTTAGGTTCAAATGAAATTGCACCTCTGGTACTGAGTAGTTGTGAGAACTTGGACAAGCTATTAAGCTTCCTGAATCTCAGTTTCTGCATCTGTAAACGAGGGTAAGGGCACCTTTCTTAAAAATGTGGAATTGTAAGGATAAAGGAACCCCTAGCATACTGTCTGATTTGTAATAGATCATCATGGAATACAATTACATTCAACAAGCGTTGACCAAGGGCCTACTATGAACTGGGCCCCATGGCAGACATTAACACATAAAGATGAAGGGACTCACGACCTGAGGCGCAGAGACAGTGTCTGAATAATGGGCTAAACGATACATATGGAACACTGTGATGTCCAGGGGAGGGCACTGTGCTCAACCTGGGAGTTTACTAATTGACTCATGGAGATGACACGTGAGCTGGATCTTAGAGGCCAATGAGGTGAGGCAAAGTGAGAGGGTGAAGGAAGACAGTGGGCAGGCAGGTGGGTGAGGGCAGAGCTCTAATCAGTATTAGGACAAATAAAGTTAAGTCTAAAAGTGATGGGCGGGGAGGGGACACCAGGAACATGGGAGGAGACCATGTCATAGGAGGCTATGAATGCCAACCAAAGGAAGCTCCTGGATTCTGGACCAGAGGGAGGGACCACAATCAAGAAACATTGGGGAAGAAGTATCAGCAGAACTTGGGGATTGTGATTGGCTAAGGATAGTGATGGGTGGGAGGGGAGGTGCTTTCCTTCCTTGTGTCTCCATCAAACCTGGGGATGAAGAAAGGACCTGGGATCAGACCTTGGTAGACAGAGAGAAGAGCAGGCTGTGAAAGTTCAGCCTTTACAGTCTCACGGGCCTAAGTTCAAATCCCAGCTCCATCACTTCCAAGCTGGGCTGCATTGAGAAATGACTTAACCTTTCTGAGTCTCAGTTTCTACACCTGCAAAGTGGTGACAACCACAACGTATTCCTCACTGGGGCCATTGGAAGAATACAGTGGGACAATCCACTCAGTGGTTCAGGCCGGGGGGCACCAGAAATAGAAGTGCTGCTTTGGTCTTGCCTAGGCCTCCCCAGGCTCAGTAACATGGGCGACCTTCAGCTCACAGGCCAATGGCACCCGAAAGTGCATTCGAAGACACTGGGAAGGATGAGGTTAAGCTTCCATCCCAGCCCATCAAACCCTCTGATCCTTGCAATGGGCTCCGATAGCCAGCTGGCCGAGCACTGGCTCGGTCACTTCTTTCCCCGCTGCCAGCTTCCATCCGGGGACACCTGCCCTGGGAGGGAGACCCCACCATGCACTGGCCGCTCCAACTCTAGGGCCTGGCAAGGGGGCTCCAGTGAATGGCAGACACTGGGATTCAGGGGACGAGGACCAAAGTGGGGACTTACAGGGCATGGGTTGGGGGTAGGTTAGGGTTGAGATTAGATATAACTTTGGGATCATTTCATGAAGCATGTGGGGGGTATGTCAGGAAACGTGACAAGACCTCTGCCCTCGAATAGCTAACATTCCAGCTAGAGAGACAGGCAACCAGCAGTAATCACAACATCATCTGTGGCGTATTAGAAGGTGATGCGTGCACTGGAGAAAAAAAGTAGGGCAAAGGAAAAGGGGGTGGGACCTGCAGGGAGGACGCTGGAAAGAGGGCCACACTGAAATGGGGCCCGTGGGGAAGGCCTCACTGCAAAGCTAGCCAGGACTTGCAGGAAGTGAAAGTGAGCCAACTGGAATCTGGGGGAACATTTGAGACAGAGGGAACAGCTGGAGTAAGGCCCTAGGAAGGGACTGTGCCTGACTTCTAGGAACAGCAAGTAGCAGAGCACAGGCAGGAGGGGAAGCCAGAGAGGTGGGGGTGAGGGAGGGACAGGTCCTGCAGAGCTTCGTGGGGCCTTTACTCTGTGGGGAACGGGAGCTGCCGCAGGAATTTGGGCAGAGTGACATGATCTAACATTTTAACCTCCACTCAGTTGCTCTGTTGAGAATCTACTGCAGGGTCAAGGGCAGAAGCAGGGGCAGCAGTTGGGGGGCCATGCTGCCATCCAGGCAAGAAGGGTGTGGGTGCCAACCAGGGTGTCTCGCAGGAGCTAGGAGAGATGGTCAGACACTGGATATGTTTTGCAGGAAGAGCCACAGAATTTCCTGACTGGTTTAATGTGGAATGAGGGTCAGGGAGGCGGAGGTAAAGATGACCCCCAAATCTTTGGCCTCAGTAACCAAAAGGATGCTGTTGCCATTAGCTGAAATGGGGCAGGCTGCAGGTTGAGGTGAAATGAGGAGCTATTTTTTCCTCTAAACCCAGTAACTGCTCAAAGCCCAATTCTTTCCTTCTAGCTACAGAAGAGGGATGGGTGGCTATTGTTTTCTCTGCACCGGTACCTCTTCCCAGCCCCTCCTCCACAGCAGCCTACCCTCCCTCCTGGCCTCAAGCACTTGGATTGCTAGGCACTGTGGGGGAGGGGCGGCCTCCTTCCTCTTATTCCTGCCTAACCTGCTTCCCTCCTTCCTCTTAAGGAAACCCTTCTACACAGACACTAGGAAACTAAAGGCATCTGACATCTCAGGAGAAAACTGCCCACCCCAGGAAGGGCTGGGGTGTCCTCCCAGCTGTCAGATGGGGCTGGGGAGAGGAGATGGCTACCAGGGTAGGGCATGGCCCCATCAGTCTGATGTCCCCACCCGCCAAGACAGTAGGGGCAGGGTGACACCAAAGGAATGGCTTTTCACCTCCTGACCACATTCAGCTGGTGGGAAGTGAGGGTGGAAGGAGGCAATGAGGGGACATGACCTGGACAGCAGGCCAGCAGGAGGAAAACCCCAGATTGGTCCCAGTCGAACTGGCCCAGACAATCTTCCCATTCGACTGCTGAAAGCTGTTCGAATGTGCCCATCCCTGGAGCCCACGCTCTGGACCAGCTATTGGTAGTCACGTTTTACACAGGAGGAAACTGAGGCTCAGGCTGTGTCTTGCCAGGGGTTTTATGTCTCACCCAAGGTCTCCCAGCTGGAGCCAAGATCTGACCTTGAAGCTTTCTAACTCCTGTGTTCCCATTCCAGAAAGCCCTTTAATGGCCCTCTGCAGGCCATGTGATCAGAAATGTACAAGGCAAGGCCAGGGTTAAGGAGAGGCAAGTGAGGCAAGTAGAATTCAAAATTTAAGGAGGCACCCATTCCCACGGTCCAACCAGCATGTACAGGAACCTGAGAGTGAGTGCCACCTTAAGTTTCACATCCTAAGCACTTGCTTGCCTCACCTGGGTCTGGGTCCTGCTGTGCGGGATGCTACACTTTGCAGGTAGTGATCTCACTGAACTAAAAGGGCCCACAGTTTGGCTCCTAAATCCTGGGGTTGCCTAAATGTGATTCAGGTGCACATGCAGGCTCTATGCCAGCTAGTTCCCCTGGGCCAGGGGAGCTTCAGAATGCACCTGTTTCGGAATGTACTGTCAGAGGAATTAAACTTGAACGGTAATGAATGACACTTGGCAGGAGTGACAATGACTAGTTGATCGAGACTGCTGGCCTGACACTTGGCTGCATTTTCCTCACAGCCGGAGCCCTGAACAGGTGGGAAGGTAAGGCCCCACCAGCCTGCGCTAGCTAATTAGGTTAGCTTCCTGTTTTTGCCACGGGTCTCAGGCAGAGCAGCCCCTCCGTCCAGTGGGCCACATTTGACCTTCAGGCTGCCTGCTGCTCACCCTGGCCTCTGGACTTCTGGCCACTCAAATGGAAGAGTGAGGCCTCATAGGAAGCAATGACCCAATCTTTTTTCCTAGGGCCCCTGAGCAAGAGGAACTGAGCTTATGTCGCTGCAGGAGGAGCAGGAGGACAACCCTGCCGCTTAGACATTACAGTGTCCGTGGAATTTCAGTCACAAAGGAGCCCGTTATAATAAGCAGCTCCAGCCACGCATCACCCAGGCTTCCCAGCAACGCTCCATGATTAATGTCTGCACACTCCAGGGCTGCGTCATTATTTCTGGTGCTATTCTTCATTTAGAAAAGAATCGATCATTGATCCCTACTTGGCAACCTTTCTCAATGAAGCAGAGATAAGGTAGCAGATCTAAAAGA
Source organism: Macrotus californicus (assembly GCA_007922815.1). Lineage (NCBI taxonomy): Eukaryota > Metazoa > Chordata > Mammalia > Chiroptera > Phyllostomidae > Macrotus > Macrotus californicus. The sequence continues at coordinate 27,402 of VMDR010006442.1, read as the reverse complement.
AACCCCTGCTCAGGGCTGCTCAGAAGGTCCCATTCCAGAAAGCCCATGCAATCTAGCACCAAGGATTAAATTCTAAATCAGAGGAAAGAAGCGGCTGTGATGCCATCCTAAACCTACACCGGCACAGACTAATAAAAACAATGGGACCCCTACGGCAGCGCCCCTGGGTCCTGGGTTTCCTGGACTCCTGGCCTGCCTGCCTTGGAACTGAGCTCGGGGTGGGACTTCCCACATCTCGAAAGCACCGGCCAAGCTATCACTCAGCGAGAGTCGCCAAGATCCCACTGGCAGGGTGGTCACTCATTGGTGCCGGAGGCACAGAGGGCGGAGGAGTGCTGGGCTGGGGCTGGAGCAAGGGCATGAAAGACTGAGAATGCGGTGGACGTGCTTGAGAAGAAGGGCTCACTTCACAATTTTGATCTTTTCCCAGCATCTTGGCAGCAGCCACAACTGACCTGGCAGCCAGACCAAGAGGCAAAAGGCCTGGGGCGCTAATTCTAGAGTTCAGGGAGAGTGACTGAATCATACCAGGGAGGTCCCCTCTGTGGAATGCAGTGGCAGCCCCCAATAGGAAAGGAAGGAAACTAATCACAGCACCCCACCATACATCAGGAGCTCTGTGTATGTTTGTCTCCTTCGATCCTTACAACAGCCCTGAAAGAAAGGTGTTATTACCCCATTTTCACAGCCAGGCACGCAGCCACTCACCCAGGCCCACCGCTACTCAGTGCCAGAATCAGAACTGCGCCCGTGTCACCTGATGCCCTTTCCAGAGCTCTGTAACCTGCTCCTGACACAATCACCCCCGGGTGCCCCAGAGCTTTCTCTTGGGTAAATACAAGCTCTTACTTTTCCTGAAGTCTTGATTCCTTTTGCCAGAGACGCATACACGATTACCCAAGCCAGGAAGAGACAGAAGGCTAGTGGCCACCTGATCTCCCCAGGATATTCAATCCCTGCAGAAATCTTCAGCACGAAGTACCTAAGAGTGGGAAAGAGAAAGGAGGGAGGGAGGCTTTAATCTCCTGGCAGAGTCAGCAGCCTTGAACAAACTCCAGCAACCCCCGCCCCCATCAGGGGCCTGGTCCGTTCAGATTGTGGAGGATTCTCTCATCTGGGCTCCTGCCCACAGCTGTCCGCAGAGACCAGCTACCTTGTCCCCGATCTTCATCATGTGCTGGGAGGCCACTTATGGCTCCAGACAGGTTCCACATGAAACTATGTCAGCTCCACCATCATCAGGAGATGCCCCAGGAGAAGTGCAACAAATCCCACAGCACTGGGGGGCCCCAGTACAGCCCCCCAACAGGTGTTACCCAGGTTGATGTCTTACCGGAAGGTCACATCATTAACAGAAACTCTACACTGTGAAGGATGACTTTTGTGCATTTTCTCTATTGTCCTATTCTTTTATGAGGATGTATTTCAATAGTACTTGCATAATTTTAAATTTTAAAAAATCAGTATAGGGTCATTAGGCCAAATGACTAAAAATGCTGCTCTGCCTTTCAGTTCAGGTTGCACTGGGCATGTCCCAAGGCTGAGATTGGCTAAACGGGACAGCAGGTTGGCTGGCCCTTATTCAAGGACCATATTCAAAGGCAGATACCAGCCGCACACAGAGGGGGCTGCTGGGTATCAGTATGTGCGGCTGACGACCTGTGTGAAAGCTGAGAAAGTCATTACGTGCCTGGAGACCCCCACATCCCTGGCAATAGCTTGTAGCCTGGCCGGAAGGTGGGCAAGCAGCCTCATTCCTGGGGATGGGAGGCAGTGGTAGGCACAGTGAGTTCTGACAAGACTGGAACGTCCCATGCTGGATAAAAGGGCTGTGTCTGCTGGTTGGTGGTTTTCTGTGACCTGAGCAAAGGCCCGGCCAGAGTCCAGGTTCTGCCACACTCCAGAAAGGACAGCCAGAACTTTCTGATCTGCCGAAGAACCTGAAGGCAGCAGCACCACTGCCCTCTCCTCTGGCCAGCTGGTGAGTGATGACCTGAAAGGCCATCTTGCAGGCTACAGTCACACTCTTTGGATCAGGGATGGCCATGCTCTTCAGTGATAGAGCCTGTTTTGGTCTCAACCCTGAGGCAACCTGGGCTCAAGAGCTGAGTAGACTGGACCACGGGTGGAAGTGAACAGGCTCCCAGACTTTCCCGTGAAAAGGGCTTACCCCATGTCTCCACCCCTCAGTGGGTAAAGCCTTTAGTCAACAACCCCCCCGCACCTCAGCACCTCAGATACTCCATTCTTTCATCAGGGCTCTTGGTGGGTCCCAAGAAACTCCTAATAACATTTCCTCTTGGAAACCGAGACTGGTCCCAGAGGACTGGTGACGACCACCAAAAGTTGGCTCACGAATCGTTTTACAATATACCTAACCACGCAGGCTATGTGATCAGACCTCACGTAACCACCAGGTCACACGCACACCCTCACTGCTCCGACATCATCTCCAAGGGGTTGTTTCCTCATTCAGCCTAAGGCCCCCTTCTGTTCCGCAGGGGACAACCACGCACCCTCTGCATCTGCACAGGAGAGAGATCTGGCATTGCAATTGATGGCAATTGGGCAACTAGTAGGGACTTTAGTGACCACTTTTTATTATCTAAGTAAAGGTCACAAACCAGGGCCCACAGATGTACGCATTTTGTGTCCCCAGTGTTTTGTTTGAATTGGTTTACAACATTTAAAGTGGGAGACACATAAAACATCACATTCTGTCTCTGACTTCCCTGCAACAGCGAGCTCTGGCCGCACTGCCCGCATCCCCTCAGACAAGGAAGGATGTGGGGCCGGGCAGCGGCGGCGGCCTCCCTGGCACGGGGCAGATATTCTCTCCCATGTGCCTCAGTCCCCACCTCTTTCTGTCATCCTGCACGTTTCTACTTCGCTCACTGGCCTGACAAGCAGACAAGCAACCCTGCCAAGCCCTGGGTACACGAGTTTACAGAGACCCCCAACTCAAGGCCGAACTAGGGAACACGATTTTCCCACTGCTGAGCTCTACCCACATTTACCTGCTTTAAGAAATAACTCCATAAACTTTACTACATCGTCCTGTGGTAGCTGAGGATGTTCTAATGTCCCTGAGCATCACTCCTCACTGTCTGGCGAGACAGATGTAGAAAGTACAAAACCAAGGGGAAACTTTTTTTTTAAAATGATTTAGTTCTTTAAATCCTTGATTGTGACTTGGTTTCTGACTTTTTGCCTCTCTTTCCTTCTCAGATGCAGAAGGAAAAAAAAAGACAAACCTCGTCAACTGAAGATCTGCTTAGATCGCATTGCATGAGGTTTTGCAATGATTTCGGCATCAACGTCGGGAATTATAGCAGCAGCAAATCTGTCCCCACCAGCATTCGGACCACACTCCCCTCCAGGTGGAGAGCACAGCAATCTGCTCTCAGAAGCCAAACCAGGGAAAATACCTTCCTCACCGATGCTTGAATAGGTAGGGAGGGTGCAGAGGGAAGCAACCCACCCCTGGGGCCACCCACACCTCCGGTCTGCAGGTTAAGCATTCGTTAATTCACTGGGTTTCTCCTAGAAAGTAATAAAAAGGCCACCTTACTTGAAATACTCTTCACTCCCACTGACGAACGTCTTATTGGCCTGGCTGGTGAAGTTAACCATTGTCAAGTTGGGATAGGCAGTCATGCAGAAGGTGGAGTTCTTGATCTGTATTTTGGGATGATCGCCAATGACACAGGAATCTGTTCAGGAGAGGACAGAATGGAAACACAGCGACGTCTACACAGAATATATAAACATATGTCTCAGTCGCAATTTAAAAGAAAAAGCCAAAAAGATTTGCCAAGTGTCGAGGCGTAACTTTGGGAACGCTGTCCCTGGGCCGAGCTAGATGGAGAGGAAGCTCATCAGAGAGCCCCACGGCGGTGACTCATTCTGGTGATGGTGGCTCTCACTCAGAGATTGCTCCCCCTGTGTACACGCTGGGCTAAGCACTTGATACTTTGCACACGTTATCTCACTGAATGCTCACAATGGCCTCTGCGGTGGGTACTTTTACCTCTGTTTTTAAAATGAGGGACAAGGCTCAAAGAGGTTAAGTAACTCCTGAAATCAGGCAGCTCATGAGGAAGAGAATCAGGATTCAAACCCCTGCTCCGCAGACCCCACCAAAAGGAAGTGGTTTGTGAGATGAATGTAATCTGACCTAAACAAACCTCCCGAAGAGCTACTGCCACAGAAGGCTCACTTGTGAGTTCACCTTGAACTCACTGTCTGGCAGGAGGGCTGACATATAGTAGGTACTCTGAAATGCATGTGACGTGGCTTTCTGCGTACTCACACGGGCCAGTGGAGGCAGCCACTGGGCGGTGTGCCTGTGAGGCTGCAGCAGGACCTAACCCCGTGGTTCTCTTCTGGGGATGAGTTTGCTCCCTAGGGACACTTGGCAATGTCTGGAGACATTTTTAGTTGTCACATCTAAAAGACAGGGAGCTACTGGCATCTCATGGGTAAAGACCAGGGAATGCTGCTAAATATCCTGCAATACACTGGACAGTGCCCACAACAGAGACTTATCCAGTCCAAAACGTCGATAGATGGTGCCTGACTTAGGCTGGGATGGGGAGAGGAAGCTGGCCTCGTGCAATGACCCCCAGCGCATCAGGCACTGTACTGGACACTTTAACAATCATTGTCGTGTGAAATCCTCATCAAACCAGAAAGGTACATATTATTTTCCCATTATAAACAGAAAGAGGCTGAAGTGTTTCTGACCATATTAAAAGGCCTCTCTGACAACTTCATAAACACTGACCACTTGACAGATATTTTAAATAGTCTACCAGCACTCATCCCGTAGGGTACTATCTCATAAAGGAGCAAAAAGTGGTGGTGACAATGACTCTAACACATACATGGCACTCACCACACACTGTTCCACGTGTTTTATGTAAATTAGCTAACTGCAGCTGTTCATCAGCCCTGTGAGGCTGGCGCTGTTACGCTGTCTCTAAGTTACACATAAAGACACTTCTCTGGGCCAAGGTCACACAGAGAAACCAGGATGCAAACATTCTCCCTTGGGAGTCCGTGCCCCTTAACATTCTGCTCTGGGTCAGAGATCAGGGATCATGAACTTGACACTGTCAGATGCCAGCTGGTAACACAAATGGGGAGGGCACGAAAGGCAGGGTATCAAGGAGAGCTGGGCCCCCGGCAAACCGAGAGGGCTCCAGCCATCAGTGCCATGCTTTTCCAGGTGTTCTGGCCAAAAGTGCGGAAAACCCGTTTTCAGGGGTTGGAAATGAGGGCAAGTGGTTTATAGGTATTGCGGACCGCAGCAAGAGCGCACGCAGCCCCAGCATGGCACATGGACTCCCAGTCACACCCTCTGTGGAACAGCAAAGCAGACATGACCGCGGGTGCAGGAGTGCCACCACCGCTGAGGGTTTAGATGAGCTCCTTGACCTCTCCGAGCCTGTTATCCGTGTTTGGATAATAGTTGTACCTGTGTAAGAACCACATTGTGATCACGAATGAAGCAATTTCACGCAGCATTCAGCACACAGTTGGACTCCACAAGCTCAATCCGAAACTCAGTCATCACTGCTTTACCGTTTTAGGGAGTGAGCACCTCTAGTTCTCAGTGTCAGCTCCCACCATCCTACCTGCCCGTCATAAAGTACTACGGCCTCCCACGCATGCCCCAGAATGTCTCATAATATTGCACAAAAATTAAACAACAATTAGAAGAATCCCTTCCCTCTGATGAGTTCTTTAGGCCAGAATTTTTCAATAGCGGCGCTCTTGACCTTTTGGATGGGATAATGTTCTGTTGTGGGGGCTGGCCTGTGCATTGCAGGGTATTTAGCAGCAGCCCTGGCCTGTGCCCACGAGATGCCAGGGGCATCCATCCCCAGCTGTGACAACCAGCAATGTCTATAAACATTGCCAACCGTCTCGGGCAAAATCTCCTGTGGTTGAGAACCACTGCTTTTAGAATCCTCAAAATACCTTTTTAATATTTTCTCCTTTAGTCTAACGAGGATTCTGAACTAGTATCAAATATTTCCTGAGGAAGCATTTGTTTCACCCAAGAGAGACCCGAATGAAGACACTTAAACACCAACCACATCCCGTTTCTATCACTGAGCACATCAGTTATTTCTTGCTCTCCTACCTAAAAGTACATCCATCCCCTAAGATGAAGAGATGGCTAACACGCGCGGGCAAATGGCAAATCGCTTGCTTCCAAAACTTCCCCTGGGAAGCGCGGAGGCAGCTTCCCTAGACAGTGTCTCTGGATCACTGCAGCCCTGGCAGCACAAGGTCACAGCGCTCCTGCGGCACTGCAGCAGGGCTCCATGTGGCCTCCAGCCTCCTGCAATATCCCTTCCCACCACCGGATGGCAGAAGCGCGCTTCCGCGCCTTCAGGTCGGCCAGCGGCCGAGTCATCAGAGAGCTCCGCGGCCCAGCAACCCTGAACAAAGAACAGCGATAATGATCATTCTAAATTGGAAGCTGTCTGAATGGGATTCTCTTTACTCGGGCAATTATTAATAAATGAAAGCACACGAAAGGCTAGGGAGACAAGGAGTCATTTAATTAAAGTTCTAATGAAAATTAAGCCATTCCAGAAATAGAAATGGTATTTATGTGGTTCCCATTTTAAATGATCCAGCTAGCTCCTAATTTCACAGAACAGTCGCTGGTCTCACTTGGCAGGGCATGGATTAGCCAGCCGTTCTCCATTACAGATACCTGGATGGTTGAGTCCCCCTAAGGAGGTCTTTCTTACAAAATACACCTTAGAGATGTGTGGCGGACTCAGCTTCTACCCATGGGCTGGTTTGGGGTGGGTTGGGTGGGGGGAGGCTGTTCTCTGGGGCTGGCATGGGGACCTGTCATCTGGATGGTGAGGTGGGGCTCCTGGGCAGTGTGTCCCTAGCAGTGCAGAGAGGGCCCTGGGGTAAATACCTCTGTGCTATGACTGAAGATCTATCTCCTCTCCTGGAACTAGCTGCCTGCTATCACGAGGGTAGGTTATAGGGTTGTGAGGGAGAAGGTGACCTTAGAAGGTTATTTGTGGAGCAGTGCACTAGGGGAAGGAGTTGTCGCATTTTCTCTCTCAGAATGGCCATTGGGAGAGAGCCTGGGACACCTGCTATCTGGCCCCCCAACTTGTCCGTCAGAGCAGTGGGGCTAGGGAAGCTGACTGCGTCTCTGCAGGTTAGACCACCGCCACCTTCGCTAAGTCACCCAGGACCCCAAAGGACCAAATCTGCTTCCATGAGGGAGAGCCTGGTCCCAGTAAGGGGACACGCTCCTGTGTAGGTAACACAGGGAAGAAGAGCTTGGAGGTGGGAGCTGCACAAAAAACCTCACTTTTTAACAAACAAATGAAAAAATGTAAAGCACTAGCTAAGAAGGAGATAAGGTCTGCCCAGTCTGTCCGTACACTCCCAGGGAATCATCAGAGTGAAAAGCGTCCATTGTCTCTCCCTGCTCAGAGCTTGCTCAGCTTTTCTGGTTCGTGCCAGTCCACTAGGAGCTTAGCTGTGTAATGCCTTCACTCTGCCTTTAATGTTCCCTGGGTCACTGTGAGCCAGGCTGGGAACTCGAGAAATCCGGGGCTTCCCCACCCAGAGCCTGGCCCAGTCTACCTGCTCAGCTTGCTTAAAACAAAACAAAACAAAAACAACATATATATATGACTATAAAGTATTTATTTTATATGTCCTTGATAATGTAGAAAGAAAAGAATGGCCCCAAGTCTGCCAGTTAACATTTTCTGTATCACCTTCCTACATGTTTTCTATCCAAACACATATTGTTAAGAAAAATAAAAGTATACTATAAATCTGTATCCTGTTTTTATGTTTAACATAAAATGGTGAGGATTTCTCCCTGTTTTATAAATGTTCGTTATCAATGACTATAGAAAATCTTATCGTATGGGTGCACTAGGGTTTACTGGGACCACATAATCATATAGTACTCACTAGAATCTGTGCCACATGTTTAAGTGTTTCTACTGTTTTCCGGGATTGGAAAAGTGGCCGCAACGAACAATCACATATGGTCCTTCACGGTGTCTCTGGTCCCCCCATAAGGTAAGTCCCCAGAAGTGGAATTGCTAAGTCCAACTACTGTTCAGACAAGCTTCCTTTTTACCCCGCGGAACCTCAGCTACAAAGAGTGAGGGGACATCTGGACTGACGTCACTCTGTCACTCTGCTGGGACTGACAGGGTAGGACCTGCTGGACCAAGGACTCTTCAGGAACCCCAGATGAGCAGAGAATCAGGGTCATGAGACCCAAGCCACAGTGCTGGTCATGCCTTGTGGTGTGCAGCCTGGCACTTCCGCTCTCTGGGACTTTACGTCTGCTTTCTCACCGCGAAATAGTGATCATGTCATCTGCCCCTGGGAGCTCTTACTAGGAGTCCCAGAGACATCATTTATGGGCTACTTTGTAGACTGGGGAGCAGTTAGCACGGTAGTTAGGACCAGAGCCTTGGGAAGCAGGCAAACTTGGGTTCAAATCCCAGGTCTACCACAGAGCTATCTCTATGAGCTCAAGCTCCAGTTTTCTTTCACCTGGAAAGTAGAAATAATATTGAGAGCCATATGTTGGCTTCTTGTCCATGTTAATATTGGTAACAAGAGTGAAAAGGGTTTAACATGGTGCTTGGCGTGCAGTAAGTGATGCTAGCTATTATTATTGTGTTAAGGTGCTGCACAAATATTAGTGGGTATTGTTATAGAGGAGAGTGGTATTTCTGAACTGCCATCCCTCCCGGAGGACACGCAAGGCGCCGATCACAAAGGCCCGTGTGGTCCCTGAGGAAGCCCCCAGTGACGCTCCCATAGAGAATGAGTGGAGGCAATAGCCCTCCTGCAGCAGGCACTCCCCGGAAACATGACTCCCCCCTCAGGCACCATCTGGAAAGAGCAAGATGGGCTCTGGGATGACCTTGAGACGCTTCTCCACTCCAGACCCCACACCCTAGAAAATGCACCGTGCCCCAACATGGCAACAACGATCAGGAGGCCATTCTGGCAGCTGATTCTGGGTTGTGATCAGCGGACAGCCGCTACATGGGCTTCTCTCAGACAGCACCTGGGCACAGGTGACCTCTGGGATGTGGGCGAGGTGTAACCTACTGCCCCCTCCCCTTGGGTGTACCCCGGGAACTTCAACAATACAGAACCCTAGGCTGCACCCCAGGTTGTTCAAATTGATTGACTGGCGTGGACACCAGTGACTGTTGCATTCGTTAGTTCCCCAGGTGATTCTAGTGTGTGGCGGCTTGGGTTGAATCCCCTGCTCTAACTTAGAATATGTCCGCAGGGGGATGATAAAGACAAGGACACTGAGACCCAGAGAGTCTAAGGGACACTTACTCCTGGTCACACTAGTAAGTGAGCCACACACCTGGGAACCTGCACACATCACCACCCACCCCCAATTTCTGACCACTGGGTTTGAATTTAATGGGCACGTGTCCCAAGGTTTAAATAACTGAAGCTCTTCTTCAGTTTTACTCAAAGCCTCCCCAGGTGGGGCTCGGTCACAGTGTGTGTATGTACGTGACCGTGTGTGTAAAATACTCCAGTGTGAGTGGCTGTCTTTAGGTAGTGCATTTGTCTGGGAGTGTGGGAGGAAGGATGCACCTTTCCCTCTTAGTACATCCCCAAGGGTTAAACAGGGTCCTGTCCTGCATGGGCAAAAGAGCTGACTTGGGGGCCAGCACTAAAAAAAGCCAACCACATAGAGAGTCCAGGATTCTGACCTCAGCACAGGTGCAGCTTAAGGGAAACGGCAGCTCCGGGGGTGGGGGCGGGGGAGAAACCGCTTGTTTCTGGAGCCTGTTAAAGTGACCAGAGCCTTCGAAGGTGACTGATATTATTGGCACCTTCTGTTTATAGAGTTTTAGACTTTTCCTGCTCTTTTCATAGCCTCTCATTTCTTTTCTCCTCCTGGCAACCCCATGCGGTCAGTAGGATGAAGCACATTGTCATTGTCTCTGGTTCTCAGATGAGGAAGTCTCGAGCTCAGAGGAGAGAAATTACCCGACACAGACCATGCACGCCCAGGGCCTGAGCTGGTTATGGGCCAGGAAGCCTTGCTCACAAGCCTGCCTGTGCCTCCTCACACTCACTCTCTTGCTCTTGACCCAAGAGGCTGACAGCTTCCCCCAGTCCTCAAGTCACACTGGATTTCAGGTCTGAAACAGCCCCAAACACTCCCTGTCTCCCCAGGCGGACCTCCTCTCTTCTACTATTACCTGATGCACGTTTCCATTGAGGTCTTTAGTTGAAGTGTCTGTCCTCACATCTCCCTCATGCACTGAGCAGCACTCTGTGAAGTGTGGCCCCAGGACCACTGGTATCACTCTCCTAGACTCTAGGACTGCACTGCTTTCCAAACTGCACCATGCACACCAGTCACCTGGGGACCTTGCTGAAATGCAAATTTGCTGACCCTGCCCCCAAATCTAATAAATCAGACTCTCTGGTGGGTCTGTACATCTGCACTTTTAACAAACACTCCAGCTATTCCTGAGCAAACAAAAATTGTATTACCACTTTCTGGGACATGAGCTCCTTTGATATTAGAATTAAGTATATTCGGTATTTTTTTAAAAATCTCTGTAGCCCCAGCCCCTAGCATAGGGCCTGGCAACACATGACATAGGCTCAATTCATCGTTATTGCATGAATGAATGAATGCATGAGTACTTCACCTCATGTAGGTATATCCAAACTTACCTAATAAAAGTTTGGTTTTATCTTTGCATTCTGGCGTGTTCCAAGGGTTGTTGCAGGAGCCCCAGGGCAGCACAGACACGAAGGAGGCAAACAGGTAGAAAAGTGTGTAGCAAATAATCACATTGTAGTATATGGCTATTAGGACAGAGATGATCAGCATCGCGATGCCACAGCCTGTGGAAACAACATTTCAGGGGTTATTTCACCCCCAGTCCTATGGAACTCTTATGATCGGGCAAGGGTGGGGACCTGGGTCCTTGCTATCTTTGCCAGATGGATACATTCTTCAGAGGGTCCCAGAAGTGGAGTCAAGTAAAGGAAGGGGTGAGTTCCACTGATCACAAAAGCAGGTTTCCCTCCCTGGGGCTCGTAGTGCCAGAGAGAGCACGCTAGGGCTGAGGCTGAGGGACAGGGTGGACTCACCTTGCAGGGCTGGGATGGCCTTCCACACAGACACTGGCCCCTGGCTGGCAAACTGACCCAGTGACACCTCTAAGAAGAAGATGGGCAACCCGGCCAGAGCCAACATCATCAGGTAGGGGATGAGGAAAGCACCTTGGAAAGAGAGAATGGGAAGTGAGAGCCCTGGGAGGCCAAGGCCAGGCTTGGGCCCACTTGCACCCTCTGTGGGGGGAGCTGGCTCCCTCCCCTTTGCCAGGAAGCTTCTGATGGTCCAGCTCGACTGCAGGCACCCAGGGACATGAGAGCCCTTCTCTAGAAAAATGCAAGGGCACCCTGCAAACACATTCCTGTTTTCAATTCCCCCCTGGATAAGCAGCCAGGGTTGTGTGTCCTGGTTTGGTCTGAGGCTTTTCTGTTTCTCATGGAAGCACGTCAACGTCCCCAAATTAAGCCCTTCCAGTATTCCACAAATCCATGCCTTGGACTCATTGCTCAGGTCAGATTTGGTGAAATCTCATCATCTCATCAGAACTGCCACCCTCCAAGGACTTAACATCTGCTAAGCTAGACTTTGGGAGCCTCCCTTCACAGGTAACCTGAGTTTCCCTGCACGCCTTCTGCCAGCTGGGGCTGGGCCTGCTCTGACAGGCAGGTGGCCAGGTACCCATTCCTCCCCCACCACCGCAGCCATCACACACTTCTCAACTTCCCTTTCCACCTAAGAAGTCCCTTCCATTCTTCAAGGTCAACTCAAATGCTTCCTCCTCCAGGAAGTCCCCCTCATCCCTCCTCCCACGGAACCTTTCCCAGGCACTGAATACTTGACGATGTTTATGTGGGTATTTTATCTTGACTATGAGCTTCTTTCCCTTCCACGATTCTGTGAGGTTGTTTAGAAGGCTTGGGAAATAGCCGTGACCTTTGAAAAGGTTCGGACCAGGAAGCACTGTTGCAGGGGTCAGGCCAGTTTCAGGGCCACAGATGACAGAGCCCAGGACACTGTGCCCAACAGAAGGAAAGCTGGTCTTTCCCAACTTCCTGGCAGGAGGAAAGACCTGTCCTGTGAGAGAGGGTTCCTGGAGGCTCTCCATGCCAGGAAGGCCTGGCCGCAGCCCTGGGCTGCTGAGGAGTAACATTAGGGGGCCTTCCCTGTCCTCTCCTGACAGGGTTTTTGAGAAAGACATGGTTTATGCAGTCTGTCTCTTCTCCTGGGAACGAGGAGGAGAGCTCCCCACCCCGAGCACTGAGGGCTTTGGGGGCACCACCGGCCACCATGCAGAAAGGTCAGACTCTCCCTCCCTGAGCCTGGCTGGGCCCTCAGATCCCGGAACCACTGGGCATGTAGGCTGCCCTGCACTTTGCAGATCCGGGGCTAGCAAAGCACCGGCAATTTCATCTTCCTAAATCACCTGGCTAGAGCTCCCTCCCCACCTGATCCTGCACACCCATCCCGCTCCCACCACTGAAAGCTTTATTGGAGCTCCTTCCACCCACTTCCTGCATCCTGGTCCCAGGACTCCCTGTGGAACCCCAGCTGTGGTGCCTAGATTTGGGGGCCAGTGCACACCCTTCCATTTCCAGGGCACCCTGATTGCAAGTGCTCTGGGATCCTCATAAGTACTTGTCAACTTGTCCTAATTTGCAAGTGGGAGGAAGGGACATTAACAGTTTTTTTTCCTTTTTAATTGTCCTGTGGTGCAGCTCTTTCCCAATCCCTATGTACCAAATTCCACCTGGAGCCCACCCAAGAGACAAATAAACAAACAAAAAAACCCAGAACAATACTTTAGCTGCCTAACCTGATGGGGTAAGGGGCACATTTCTGGTCTCTTTGGTCTGGTTGAACAGCTGTGGTAGGGGTTCTAGGCAAAGATTCCTTTTCCCAGAGGGTGACTTGTCAACCAACATGGGGACAGCTGCTGACCCTGCCTCAACGTCCGGAGGGCAAGCCAAGAGGACTTGGTTGTGCCAAGGTCCCTCCTTCATGAGCACAGAAGAGGTACAACAGATCCTAGAGGCCTGGCAGCCAGTGCTTGCTATCTGGCGTCCCTCACCATTTCAGAAATGGTTTTCTTTCAAAAAGCATTTTCTCCCCCCCAACCCCAGTTAGGGCAAATGAAATGAAACCCACTTTGGCTAAATGATTTTGTTAGTCAAAATATGCCCTGCTCATGCCCAAGAGGATGCATGTGTGGGGGACATTTCTGAGAGGCTTTTGAGAGCACAGCCCCAGCCCCTCTCCACTCACACCTGGTTCTCCTGCAGCTATCGTTCAGCACCCCCAAAGTGCCCATTCCCAGGGCTGTCGGTGTAGGCTGGGGTTTCCAAGTTATAGTCCTAAAACATACTTAATTCGGTGCCCAGCACCGCACAGACTCCTGGCTGCAAAGTCACTGAGGTACATGAAGTACGCTGCTCCATGGATACTTTCAGATCAGAGTTTGACCCACATCGATGCCCACTTGACTCAGGGCCAAGCCCCCCCATAGAGCCAGTGGGAGATCATGAAGGCCCACCTCTTCCCTGAACTCCATCTCCAGGTAAAAGCCCTCTGGATCTAGTGCCCAACAGTTGTGGCAGCTCCTGCCCTCTGGCTTAGCACTGGTGCCTACAGGGGATGGGATTGGAGCGGGAGGAGGCTGTCCTGAGCCACTCCTCCAGGCCCATCTCGGGGCTCTGGGTCCCTCCCCCCAACCTCCACGTGCCCACCCTGCAGCACCACAGGCGGAAAGACTGGAAAAGCCATACCTCCCCCGTTCTGGAAGGCCAGGTAGGGAAACCTCCAGACATTGCCCAGCCCCACCGCATATCCCACCATGGACAGGATGAAGTCCAGTTTGCTGGACCAGTTCCCTCGGGCCTTATTCTCATCCCCTTGCTCGTCCTCCTGGGGGCGGAAAAGCACATTGTGGGATAACAGCCCCAGTTGGTCAGCAAGCAGGCCCCATTCCAACCCTCCGCCCTGCTGAGGGTCCTTCCCAGCAAGCAGGCCCCCACTTTTCAACCGAGGATGCATCCGCAGGCAGGACCCCAGTTCTGAAGAGAGAATGCATCTACAAGCAGGACCCTCACCCCTCAACTCTGCACTGAGAGGCTTTCTCGGCAAGCAGGCTCCCAATTCTGATCCAAGGCCCATCTGAAACAGACCCCTGCGCCCCTCTTGCCCAAACCCTGCAGTCAGGGCACACCAGCAAGCAGCTTCCCCCAAACCTTGAACCAGTCAGTTAATTGCAAGCAGGTCCCTCAATCCCCAAGCCCAACCAAGAGTTCATTAGGCAAGCAGGCCCCCAATATCATGCCTAGAGATCACAGCAAGCAGGTCCCTAACCAACCCCTCCCTCCCCAGGCCCCTCAACACACCCCTTCCTCAGCACTTTCTCCCTCTGGAGTCTGCTAAAAGGCCAGAAAGAGCCGCAATGCCTGAAGCCAGCCAGAGCCCCTGCCTCGCCTAGGGGAGGGGCACTTTCAGCACTGGGGTAAGGGAGATGGGCAGGAGAGAGATGCGAGGGTTGAACAAGAGGGATGATAGAGAAGGTAGATCTGGTAAGAGACACGGCAGCTAATACCTTGAATTCTGGTTTAAATTTTACTGTTAACCAGCTGGATAACCGCCACAGAACCACTTGCTCTCTCTGCACCTCTGTGTCCCTCTCTGTGAGATGAGAGGCTTCGACTAACTGTCTCCTGAGGCACATTCCAGCTCCAGCAGTGTAGGGACCTCTGAGCTCCAGCAGTGTAGGGACCTCTGAGGCTCACCTCTGCAAGCTCACACTTAGATGTTCTCTTGGGGCAATACGGTTCTACAAAGCCTCAAGGCTAACCAGAAAAGGCTGGGGGTAGAGCCGCCTCAAAAAAAACCTCTGAAAATGTTCAGGACACCGTACCTCCCACAGAGCTTCTCAGGACCCACAAAGCCTCTAGGGACTGGAGTCACCACACAGCTTTCAGCTCTGCAGTCACCTTCAACATCCTATTCTAGCAACCTGGTTTGCTGCACACTGTTCCTCAGCCCGTGGCGGATAAAAAAGCCACGGTCAGAAGAGGAAGTCTTGGGGAGAAAGCAGGAGGGCTGAGGTAGGTGACAGAAAGGTGACAACAGAAAGATGGGCAGAGCTGAAAATAGCCAAAGAGAGGGCTTGATCTATACTGAACATCGTTAACACCCTCCTACACTGCTCCGCACACATACTACCTCCGGCCCCACCCCCACCCTCCAATTCTTCCAGAGCTAGAAGGGTGGGAGTTCCAGCTGCTTTTGCCGCAGTGCGGAGGTTAAACAAGGCATGTGAGATGAAGTTCTGCCTCCACCTGGGGTCACACTGTTGGGCACATGCTGTCGGAGGCAGTTAATAGACAAACACTCCAGAAGTGAACCCCCAAAACAAGGGCGAATGGGAAAGCCAAGGTGTATGTTCATGTCTAGTTGTTCTAACAGCTGAGCTCCTGCTGCATAGGCCTGTGTGTGTGTGTGTGTGTGTGTGTGTGTGTGTACGCTAAAGTGATTACAAACAGAAGGGCTGTATAAACCTGAAATCTCATATAGGTGGATGTTCTGTTTAGGCACCCACCACGGCGTATATGCCTAACCCTTGAGCCCGGAGAGGAGAAGAGACAGTGGAAAGGCAGGCAACGGGAAGGGAGGAGCTGGAGCAGGTGAAACAGGACAGAGGAAAGAAGAGATCAGAGGGAGAGAGAGGCTGGAGGAAACTGGAAGAAGACAGAAGCCCATATGGGAGAGGGGGCCACCAGTAATAGTTGCTGAGCCCTAACCCAGGATTGGGATTTGCTCTGTGGGTTTTTCATGTCTCTGAGCATAAAGGATCAAATGCAGGGGTGGTTCCACGTTTGTGGAGCCTGAAGCTTACACAATTGAGAGAGGTTCTCTTGAAGGAGAAAAAAAAAGTCCGTAAATGTGATGACAAAATTAGGTACATGGGTTTTGGAAGGGCCCTGAAGCCTAAGCTTCAGGAGCAGGCTCATATGAACCCACCTCTCTTCAAATGAGTTCTCTTGAGATAAATGGTAACAGTTACCATTTAAGGCTATAGAACCTAAAACTATTATTTCATCAGGGTTTTCCTCTGTATATCTCTTCATTTTTAATAAAGAAAAATTAAAGATCCAGTTATTGGCAAGAGGGACAGCCGTGTCTGCATAAAGGGATAGGAATCTACCTGCCTCAACTGCTTAATCAGTCTGCACCTGGATTTCCGCTACCCCTGAGCCTGGGAAGGGCTAGGTAGTGGCAACTCCTGAGGTCGCCATCCCTCTGGCAGGGTCACTACAGCCCTCGCGCCTTGAAAAGGAGACCCCAGCGCAGTGCGAGCTTCCGAAGCCCCAAAGCTGCCTCCCGCATCCATTACCTGGCATTGCCAACCAGTCTCCCCATCAGCACACGTGCACCCGCCACGGCCTGCTCACCTCGCGCGCCTGTGGGGCAGGAGGCAGCGCGGGCCAAGCGCAACCTGCTTACCTGGGCGGCATCGGTGGTCATGCTGCCAGGTAGCACGGACGTGATTCCATCCGTGCCCAGCACCACGGTGCTCTGGTTCATATTCACCCAGCCCACGGCCTGGGTATTGTTCCGTTCCAGGGTCCCCTTGCCCACACTCACGTTCGCATCTTCCTCTGGGCCGCGCAGGGCCGGAATCTTACAATGCAGCGCGTTGCGGGGCCCGGCGCCCCCAGGAAGGGCAGCCTGAGCGCCATGAGTCTCGCTCAAGTCCCGCAGAGGTGCCGAGGCCGCTGGCGGCCGCGGGCTACTGAGTTTGCAAGCCCCCGATCCCTGGCGCTCGGCCTCACAGACTCGCGCGTCAGAGGACTGGAAAGTTTGGGCGCCGGTGGAAGCGGACCTGGGCACGTGTGGTGGCAGCGCAGCGGAGGCCGCAGGAAGCTCCTGCTCCGGGCTCGTCCTGGGCGCACACGAGCCATCGTGGTGACCGAGCGCCACGGCTGCCTCCAGGCTGTTGGCTGGTTGTTTATTCATTTCCTTGGAAGCACCGCAATCCTGCAAATACAACGTGAAATTCGTGCAAAAAAAAAAAAATCAAGGCAGCTTTGAAATTACCTGTATCTACATATAGGAACGTTCACAACTCGGGTCCAGGCACAGTATCTAAGGAACAAATTGAAATCCGGAATTTTTTTCCTTTTCCAATAAAAACTGCAATCAGTATTTTTCAATTTGCCCGTCTGGTCAATAACCACATGACATAAGGAAGCTAATATTCTCCACTCTGGTGGAGGCAAACTAAGACAAGAGGCAGAAATTTTTTTTTTTTGAGTGGCAAAGGGGAGGGCAGAGATAGCCCTACAGCCATGAGCTCCCCACCCTCCTTGGATTTCACATCACGACTGTAGGGTACCCATGTCCCCATCACCACTGTAGAAAGATTCTTTAATTTTCCGCCCCATTTCCTTTGTCATTCAACAATGCACATTGCCTTTTTTTTTCTTCCCACAAGCGATAGACAAGCTGCGGCCACAAAGCTGATGCCCTGGCACCTGCGAGCATTTCAGGCGCAGTCGGTTGTGTGAATCCCGGTGCCCCCAGATCCCTCCCCGTCCGTCAGCCAGGTAGCAAAGGCGGGATAAGGATCTCGACCAAAACAACAACAACAGCCCAACAATAATAGTAAGGCAGACTTAAAGTATAAGGTAGCAACCAGGTTTGTTATCTTATACAACCTACACTCACTCCCAGATTCCCAGATATGTCCAAAAACGTGCAAAGCCCCCCCCCCACCCCACCCCCCGGTCAACACAGAATAACTATTCACAGATGACTGATATTCTTCATGGCCCTACACTTGCTTGGGGACCCAAAACTCACGGCCAATTTTCATTTGCTTTCTCCCATTTGAGATTCAAATTAAAAGAATTGCCAGCGGTGATTTTTCCCTCCACTTTCTCCCCCGGTGTTATCTTTCAAGGCTTTCTAAGTATTAGCACCAATAATTACTATTTTACTGTGAGAAAAATCTTATTATTTTCACCTCAACTGCACATTTTCCATTGAGCCTTCTTTCACCACTGCACATTTCAGAACTCCTTAATTTGCACCAATACTAAGTACCTTGACTCCAGCCAGCATTCTTATCTCAATAGCTTCTAGGACCCGGAGCGACTAGCCTCGGTATAGGCACCTGATTTCAGCACCAAGGACAGTGTCCAGAATCCCGCGGGCAGGCGACTCTGCCAACTTCTCAGCTCCACAGCCTCGGAAACCTCTTTCCAAACTCAGGTGGGGTTCATAAGTGCAGATACCACGGCGACCGTGAAGACTGCCCTCCCTCCTCCTCCCAAAATATATAGACCATTTCAAAAATAAGTATCTAAAACGAATCTGCCCTTCCTAACCCCGCAGCCCCCTCTCTTAAGAGAACAAAAGCAAACACTTACCATGTCTGACACGGGCAGAATGGGTAGAGAGGGAAACCAGCTCTTGCCAAGGCTGGTTTTGGCTCCAGCAAGAGAGACGCTTTCTATATCTCCTTGGGAAAGGCCAGGTTTGCGTCAGTGCAAAGCAAGGTGCCCTTCGTTTGACATTTTCTTGATAATACAAGTTTGATAAATCATTACCCCCATGGATTCGAGTTTTAAAGGGACAACAGCTGAGAGTACTCAGGCCCGTTGTCACTCCGGAGGGAGGGGGCTGCGTGTTCGGCGTGACTCATGTGGGTCTGATTACTAAACCGAAGCGGTGGGAGGAGATGACAGAAGTTTGCCTCTCCCTAATTAAGGGAAACATGGGAGGGACACGTCCCACTGCACCCAAGGCGGGCCGAGCAGCAGATTGGGCTGCCGAGGTGGGCGCAGGGGAAGAAGTTAAATCACCTTCATGTTGCCGTCTTTCTCTTCCACGAGATCCCGCAGCCGCCTCTCCAAATCTGCAGGCAGCAGATTCCACACTACTACCCCGAAAAGGACCGAGGGTCTGTCTGCACGCACCACCACGGCTCCGCAATGGCCGCTGCACAAAGGTGCTGCTTTTCTAAGGATGCACCCACCTGCGTGTATGCGGACTTCAGGTCCTCACAGCCCTACCCTTCCAGACAACCAGCGTTACAGCGACCCTGGGTTTTCACTCAAAAAAAAAAAAAGAGGTCTAGCATTTTCATTCCTATTTTATCTCTATTACTACAAGAGGAATTCCTGGGTGAAATTATGAATGTTCTTTCTCATGGTATTTGTTAAGCTGCTCTGAAAATAGTTTAGAGAACTAAAAAAGAAATTATCTCCAACACTGATCTGGTTCTTAGGGCACTTTCAAAGTCAGAGGAGACCCTTTTTTTTCTTCTTCTTCTTCTTAGTTCTCTCAATAACAATCCACCACAGCCAGGCCTGATGTGGAAGGCGAGAGAGACCCTCTGGATCACGACCCCAGCAACCCGGTGGCAGGACTGGCCACCCTGGGAGCCCCGGAAAACCTGCTGCCCTACTTCTGCGGTGGTGGGGGGTGCCCGTGGCAATAAAAAGATGGTCTTTACTTTTGGT
Organism: Macrotus californicus; assembly: GCA_007922815.1. Classification (NCBI taxonomy): domain Eukaryota; kingdom Metazoa; phylum Chordata; class Mammalia; order Chiroptera; family Phyllostomidae; genus Macrotus; species Macrotus californicus. The sequence goes on along the minus strand of VMDR010006442.1, from coordinate 7,758 downwards.
ACAAAGCAATGGCTGTATTCAAAACTAAGGGAAAACACCTTTACAAAGAAGGTGTAGTTTGGAGATTAGAATGGGGACGCGTAGGTAAACCGCTTCTCTCCCCTCTTCCTGGGGGGTCTGGTTCGGGTAAACCCTGGCCTCGGGGTGGGGAGCTGCGGAAAGCACTTTGTCCCTTCGCTTCTGCCGCAGCCCGACCCATCACCGCCTCAGGGTTGCACGCCACTGGGCCGTCCCCATGCCTCTCCCGCCGGCAGGCAGAGGCTGCAGCGATAGATTGCGGTGAGAGCCCGGGGCACAGAGAAGGCCCCTCCTGCCGCCTTCGAGTTGCTCCCGAGCCTCGGATTCCTCCGTCTCGCCCGCCAGGCCCTCTGAGGGGAGAGGAATGGGGACCCAAGGTCCGCGCTGTTACCGAAGCAGAACGGGTTCCCTGAAGAGACCTTCCCTGAGCGCTCCGGGCTGCCTTCTATGGTAGTTTTGACTTAACGTGTTAAGCTCTCAACATTGAACTACTGTGCAATGGCTTTTTATGCATTATCACATTTAGCATTGACAACAACCTTTGAGAAACTCCCGGTTGTAAAGCAGGGAAACTGAGGCTCATCAAGTTCTCCTTCGAACCTGGAAGACCTCCCAACCCCTCCCACAGGGCCGGGCCGGCGCAGGGCCGGGAGGAGGCACCTAACTCTCCCTGAGGGCCCGCTCAGAAGGAAACCAGGAGAGTGAGGGAGAAAGGGGTGAGTCTGTGGTGGGCTCTGGCTGGAGGAGGGTCAGGAGAGCAGGCGGGGACAAGAAGCCCTGGGGCACGTGCTTTGGTTTTGGTGGGCGCTGGCAAACACCCTGGACTCTGAGAGCCATGGGGAAAACCGAGTGGTAGTAGGGGTAGGGGGCTGAAAACAGAGCCCAGTTTCCACGGAGCCAAACCAGGATGCGAGAACGTTAAGGGGCTCCGCGCCACCCCTCGGTGTGTGGAGGCCTCTCTCCACAGGCCCTGGGCCAGCTGTCACCCCGAAAGTCACGACTACCAAAGGCTCTGGCCAGTTTCCTCAATTTGCATTTGAGCCACTCCTGCAAAGTGCCGTGAGAACGGTGTTTCCACCCTGCGCGTCGATGCCTGGGGCGCACAGACGTCCCCGGCTAGCGCTGGGGCGGGGAGAATGCCCCCAGCTGCGGTTCTGGGTAGAGTGACGCCAGAGCCCGCAAAGCCCCCAGGCCTGACGTTTAGCCTGCAGGCCCTCCCCAGCCAAGTGCGCACTTGGGTTCCTGCAAGGGGCCCGCCCAGCGTCAGGCCCGTCAGAGGTGGTTGACGCAGAAGAAATGCTGCCGCCTGGGGTGTGGGGGGCGGGCTTCAGCAGAGGCGCAGCTTTGGCTCCCCACGTCTCCGGACTTCCAGCCGCAGGATTCTAGAAAGGAGGGGCCGCGTGGAGAGTGGAGGGAGGGTCTAGAGCCAGCAGGCCTAGAATGGTCTCTCCGACTCCAATGCAGGGGCAGAGCGACAGGCCCCAGCCGGAGGCCGGGTAGGGTGAAAGGGTGGCAGGGAGCGTGCTGGGGCAGGAGGCCAGGGGCAGCTCGTCGGGCGTATAGAGCTGTGTGTCCGTGCTCGGTAGTGCCAAGGATAGAGCCTCAGTATTAAAAGAAAGAATCAGAATAAAAGGCGCAAGTCCTCCAGGGGCGGGCTCCCGCCCCTGCCCTCCGCGGCCGCCTGCTCAGAGTGATAATCGCGCCGCCGACAAGGCCGTAAATCCGCATCCATCACGGCGCAGCCATTCGGTCGGAATTAGCCAGTCACTAGGGCCTTAATTACTTTGTCAAAGATGAAAAATAGTAATTGATTTTGCCCTCGAACATTTTTTACCCCCACCCCTTTGCAAATAAGCAAATAAATAGCTATATTTGAAAGCCCACGTCTCCCCCGCAGTATAGGAGGGGGAGGGGGTAGTTTGCTGAAAAAACAAGCCATCGCGGGCAGCCCAGACGCCAGAATCTGCCCCAAGACTGGAGCGGAGACCCGTAACTGAAGCTGGAGGGCAGGAGCGGGCTTGACCCCCTTCGCACTAGGGACGGAGACACGGAGGAGAAGAAAGCGCGTTTCATCAATGCCTGCTCTGGTGTTAGCTGGCGCTTCCCTCCTCTCCTCCTCAGGGCAGCAGGGGAGAAAGATCTGCCAGGCCAGGTTGGCAGGCGAAGAAACTTGCCTAAGGTCGGCTGGCAGAGCCAGGATTTGTGCCCAGGTCTGCGTCCAACGCATCCCACCTCCCACACCAGATGGAACGGCCTGGATGGGCGCGCCTGAGTCGGTCGGTGCTCAGACAGTTTTGGTATGGGCGCCGGAAACACCTAAACCCTCCACAGCCGATGGGCGCAAGGGCTCAGTGTGAGTTTCACGTGGCATTGCCAAGAAGCCATGCACTATTTTTGTCCTGCTTGCCTACCACTGCCTAGTTCCACTGCAGTGTTTTCTACTAAGAAAGTGGGTTCTGCAGACAGACTACACCACCTCCTAGCTCTGTGACCTTGGGGGAAATTCTGAATCCATAAAATGGGGATAATAAGAACATTAACCTATCTGAAGGGTTGTTTGAGGATTAAATGAGAGTGTGCACATACAGTGCCTAGACTGAGGCTGGATGCCTGGTATGCTTTCCATAAGTGATGGTTATTAATCTGTCTGGGAAAATAATATGCTCGAAGCCCCTCCGATTTAGCAAATAAAACAGTCCTTTCTCTTTGGTCCGGAAGGCTTAGTGTGAGGAGACGTGCACAGACTAGAAAGCCTCATTAGAGAGCAGATAGTCACTGTGCAACATTTCCCCTTCTCATTCAGTGGTTTGGCCATGCGGTGATCAGGTATGTATTTTCATTAAAAGAAATTTGGGAGCATTCTGAAAAAATGATCACACACAGAGGCTGCTATGAGTGTGTTCTCTTTTCTTTAGATCAAGGTAAACCTCAATATGAACAACTGAAGCTTAGAGCTTGGCACTCAGCTGCATCGTCCAGTTCTCATCTGGACCTGGTGTCAGGGAGACAGGAACTGATCACAGCAAGCTTCCCTCATAGCGTTTCAGAAGAGTCCATCCTTGGAAATCAGCAGTTCAGCTAAGTAACTAGTCTGTGTGCAAAAAAAAAACGTAGGTCCAAAATCCAGAGACTGAGACAGGCAGGACGCGTGTCCCTGAGTCAGCAGTGGAAGACTCTCCCTTCCCTGCAGTAAAACGCAGGGCAGTGGGTGCAGGCGCAGAAGCAGAGAAGTTTGGAAGAAGCTTCAAGGTCATCTTCAAAGGACATTCAAGGTCATCTAAAGTCCCACATGCCAGCTTTAGGAGTGAGAAAACAGAGGTCCACAGAGGAAAAGTGAGTCTGTAAGGTCACTTGCAAGTTAGAAACAATCTAGCAGCACCTCTTATTTAAAAAGGAGGAAGAAAAAAGAATTATACCATTCTTTGCTCCCCAAATCCCACTTTTAGGAATCCATCCCAAAGAAACAATAGCACAGTATAAAACAAGAATGTTTATTATGGTATAGCTGGCAAAATAAAGGCTTGGGGAAAATACCCACATTAGATAAATATTATATCCAAATCATGGGATGATTTACAGCTGTTAAAAAGAATAATTTAGAGCCACACAGTTGGCTTGGACAGATTTTCATGAAGTATTGAGTAAGAAAAGCCAGGTGCATTAAAGCATGCATAATATATTCCATTGAGAGTGTGTGTGTGAGAGAGACAGGTCTAGTACAAAGTGGAAGTGCACAGATGAGACAGCGCCTAGGATTACTGGTGGGCAGTGTGTGCATTGGTGTGGGTGGGGAGGAGAGGAGAAGGAAGGGAAGAGATGAACGAAAAAAGAAAAAGAGAGGAAAAACTTGTACTTTAAAAAGTAGTTGTAATGGTCATATTTATAAATGTATGTGAAATATAAATGAAAAGAAAAAATTCAGCCCCAGAACCTACTAACCTACGACTGTAATTAATGAGGATAGTCACCAAACAGGGGAGTTTAATTAGGAAGTATTGCAGCATACATCTATTTTGCTGTCTTTCTCTGAAGAGTCGAACTCAGAAAAAAAATTAGTTAATTAAGGATCCAAGCTACCAATATTTGGCTAACCTTCCTTTCTGAAGTCCTGGTACTTCTGTCTCCTAGCTCCGCCAGGATGGCACCAGGCCCAAGCAAGACCTTTAAAGGGCAAAGTCTTTAAAATATGATCATGCTCTGCTCCCTCTACCCCTACCCTTGATATAAACATTAAACTATAAAATAAACTAAAATTATACTAAACTGAAAGTTCCTGATTTCTAATTTTTCCATAATGACAATATTGGGGCTTTCCTAGTAAACAACACATTCTCCTCTGCTTTCTTTTCTTATCGCTCTTTGGGCAGGCCTGCTTTCCTGGTTGCTTTCCTTTCCAGTAAATGGGGCTCCTTGTTGTGATTCAAGGAGATACAGCACATGAAAGCCTCCAGCTCAGTGTTTGGCACAGAGTAAGAGCCCCTTCTACCTTGAGATAGTGGTGGGCGTTAGTGGGTGTGAAAGGTGCTGGTTCCCTGGAATAGCAACACTGTTACTACCACGAAAAGTGTGACGCCACTCCCAGAGACTAACAGAATGACTCCCTCCTCTAGGTATTCATGTTACTGGATTTGGTGGCCACGTTTTAGACTCTTTATCTTTTTTGATGAGGGAGATGAACTTTGCCTGGTGTCTTTTCTTTTTTGTCTTTCTAAAATGCCAGCCCCAGCCATGATTCCATGCCTTTGCATTTGCAGTACCCTAACTAAACTTTAGACTTACTGCCCCAAATGCATCTCCTCTCAGAGGTTTTTTTCTGAATAGACTTAATATCTCCATTCTCTGTGCTTCTTTAGCACCTGGAGCATTATGATTATTTCTACATGTCTTTTTTTTTTTAATAGAAGCACTAGCCACATGTGGCTACTTACACTTAAATTAATTAAAATTAAATGTAAAATTCCATTCTTCAGTCATACCAATATATTCTTAGTGCCCAATAGCTGTGTGCATTGGACAGTGCAGGGAATATTTCCATCACTGCAGGAAATACTATTGGCTAGTGCTCTGAAGTGTGAACCTTCAAAGGCAGAAGAGCTTGATTTTTTTTTTAAAGTCTCTATTTCTACTTGAACTGACATACAGTAGTCTTAGTATTTTTGAGTGAATGACTTAAAATCATCTATTAACCTCTTTATTTTTTGTCACCTATTGCCTTCTCTAAACTGTATTATTTTATGTTTTTATTAGTTTTTTTTTTCTGATGATAAAGATAGTACATGTTCATTGTAGAAAATTTGGAAAAGTCCAAAGGAGAACATAAAAAATATATGTTTCCATTACCCCAAAATATGTCTTCTTAACGTTTTAGTGTCAGACCCTTGGACTTTCACGTGGATGGAGATACGGTTTCATCCTTACAATGCTGAGAGCATGATGCTCAGCCTTTTGTGATCTGCATTTCTCACTTATGTTGTTGCCGCAGCTCCTCCCCATTGCCCTGAAATCTACATGATCACTTTTAATTGCTGCACAGATTTTCATAGTATGAATACTCTGCAATTTAACAAATAATTAATTATTTTGGGTTGTTTCAAATATTTATTGTAAATAGTACAGCATTATATATATCTAGCTATCTATATTTGCTCACATCTCTAATGTGGATTCTTAGCATAGGTTTCTAAATATAAAATTAGTATTTAAAGGAAGTGCACATTTTTGAGAATTGGATCCATCTAATCTGGACCAGTCTCTTTGATGTCTCCCTTAAGACACAGGTATGCAGCTGTATGTGAGGATGGACCCAAGCTCTGAGCAGAGGGTGACAGTGCTCTCTGCTTTGTTTCTCTTCCTCTTTCCAGCGATGCCCGGCAATCTGTGAACACCTCCGGCTACACAAAAGCCGTAATAGGTTTCCATAAGGACTAAACCAGCGTTCTCTTTAGCCTAAAGGAATTTTTTAAATGAAGCAAATATTCCTTGGTAAATATAAATATTTGTAAATGTCACTATGCACAATATCCAAATTTTTACAACTATTAGGACCAAACAAACAAGCCCATCTGTTTATAGAGGATTTAATTAAACAGTTGTGAGAAGTTATGCAAACATTGAAATGTGCAAGATTTGTGAACGGTCCCTCTGCAGTAGAAATACCTGATTCAGGGCTCTCTCTGGTCTCTGCAGATTATATGGATGATGACATGTTTTTCCAAGTCATTAACTTGGGCACAGCTTTGGGGCCAAACGAGAAGCTACATTCAAACCATTCTAAGAGCCTGGGTGATTGGTGGAGCTGACAAAGGAGAGGCCCTCTGTCATTCACCACTGTGGGAGCATGTGGGGGTGTGACTGTCTGTGACGACCCATGGTTCAGTGATTCCATTGTTTCATGAAGGCCTGGTTTCACTGATATTAAAAGGAAAAGGTGGACTGTGCCCACACATGGTGACACTATCAAAGACACTTCCAATGGGTTTTTTTCCCCTTTAAAATATTATTTTGTCATATTTGGCATTAAAATATTTTTTTCTTTGTATTAGAGAAAAATACAAGCAAAAAGGAGAAAATAAACATCACCCCACTAGGACTCTTTCAATTGGAACGAACAGAAACCTAACTCACAACTAGCTGAAACTCAAGGCATTAAGTCATGGTTAGGTCAAGGTCAAAATGGAGCTAACCTCTAGTTGGGCTGAGGCCCAGGCTGCCCACAGTGTCAAGAGTCTATCTCTGAGCTTAGATCCTGTATGTCCATTTGTCGTGTGCTTTCATATCCTCATGTCACAGAAGTCATGCCTCCCAGAGTACTGGGTTCATCTCATAATTATCATCATATGGGAAAGAGACAGCTACATCTCTACTTCAGTTTGGGAAGTCTTGGGAAAGGACTCTAATAGGCCAGAGGCTGAGACAAGGCCTTCAATTCAGATAGATTATTCAGAAAAGGGTCTCAATCAAGCCAGCAAGGAAAGTGAGATGGGGAGGAGAAGAGTCAATAAGGAGACTATGGGCACCTGGAGTTCAGGCCTGCGGGGCTCCCTTTGAGGCACCACATTTCTGAATTCTCCCACCAAGGGACAGGGAAGCTAGGAGGCAATTTGTTACAGACTCTCATCCCTTATTGGCTGAGGACTGTCTCTAAGGGTGTTAGCTCCCAGCTGTGGTGGGGTATCTGCATTTGGCCTGAGCAAGTTTCCATAGTGCTAGAAAAAGGTCTTCAGTAGCGGAACAGAGAGACGTGAGTGCTTGAGATGGGGAGTCATCAGTGTGACAGAATTGTCCAACACAACTGCAGATAAGCACAGAGATGAGACAGAGCAATGTGGGGTAGGGTGCACGCAGCCACTCTGCTTGACTTAGCTCGTTCCCTACTCCTTAGACCAATCACACAGTATCTCAGTTAGCCCATCCTTTAGGCATGATGGGGCAGCATGCTGTGAATGGAAGCCCCATCAAAGCCCATCAGGTAAATATTCTTCCATATCATGTATATTTATATATTTATCCTTCTACACTGTGATCATAACATCTATATACTTCATTTTGTACCTAACAATATTTACTAAACACATCAATATATAGTGAACACTTCACTACATATGAATATATGTCATAGAAGTACAAAATATATCAGTCAATATATGTTTAAATGTTTTGTACTAAATGGATCTTGATTAAAAGTGGACTGGAAAAATGAATATATGAAATCCCCAGTAGTTCCTCTGCCCAGAGAAAAAT